>KN726305.1:32308-52298 GCA_000816745.1 Ancylostoma duodenale
TTACGTACGTACGTACTAGTACGGTACGTACGTACGGTAAGTAACGTAACGTACGTCGTCGTCGTCGTGTCGTGTGTGTGGGGGGGGGGGGGGAGTGAATTTTGGAAACGAGTTCAAACCATTATAGGTGCACTTTTTTTGTGAACCACTGGAATCTATAGCTTTTCCTATAGGTTCAGAAGCTGCGTAGGATTGCACTTATTCTTGGTATTGGTCCGGTTTAGAGAATTGATCGAGGACCTCTTCTAGGTGATGCATTTGACAAGCTGTTTCGGCGTTTTTTTTTTCAGCTGTGTAAACAATCACTCGTTCTCGGACATACTCGAAATTATGTTAATAATTCTTTTTTTTAACATGTCATCAACTTTCATTTGAACTCAAATTTATGGTAAAGTAATATTACCATTTTCCTAGTAACAACTTCCGCCGCTGGCAGTTTAACTGAAATGTGTCTTTGCAGATGTTGTCCGGAATGGACACTCGCATCGGACGTCTGGAAAAGCAACTCGAAGTGGCGCTGAATTCCATATATACACTTGTACAGTTAACCACTGGCATGAACAACAACGTAACCCGTTTTCGAGAGGACGCTGTGGACCAGCTGAAGGGCATCCGCGCCCACCTCGATTCAGTGTCGGTGTAGTGAATTCCCACTAGTGCACGTGCACAGTTGCACCAGTTCTAGTTATTCGTTTTAGTTCTAAGATTTTGCACCTCATTTCACCGCTTAGTGCATTTTGTACATTATTTTGCATTGTATTTAAACGCAACATTCAGGATTTCTCGATGAATTCAGATTACGTTAGTGTCATTCTCCTCTAGTCACAGTTCTTTCCATAAAACATATGTGTTATTGTTGTAAAGATAGTTCTTTTTATTATTATGTATAATTATATATCGTTGTTTTAGTAATCTAAGAAGTCTGGAGAGTTAATGCCGTTTCTAGGAATCGTTTTGTTCTTCGAATGTGCTTCCTATTCCTTTCACTACAACATTAAGAGGGATAATTGTTTCCGTTTGTTCTCCCTACAACTCGCTGCCTTGTGAGGAACATTGCCAGAAGTAAGGCGTCGCGTAAGACAAGACAGGGAGATTGTGTTTAATATTTATTGTTGCCAATGACAAATCTCTGAGCCTTGCCCATACATCTAGATAATTGATCTCGCCAGAATACCATTGTTGCATATTCGCATAACATGGTGTCGAAAGAACCATCTCAAGTATATCAGTGATCATTTACTTATTTTTAGTTCATTGTGTGTTACTTCGTTAATAAAGGAAAACCTAGAGCGTCTCTCAGCTTCACATTATGATATTTTCCAATATTCAAGCATTACGACATCACTGAATTTATTGCACAGAGTTCTCGAAATGCTTTCTACTTTCTGGGGTTTTCTTAGAGTACTCTTTTGGGTCTTTTCTGTCCACATCTTCCCACAATTGTGATTGTGTGAATTGAACACAATTCAAGATTTGAATGTGCACGTAGGTCTCGTAAGTTGTCGAAGTGGCTGGGCTCCTGTGCCACACCGTAGTCATTTACATTTTATGAGGAATACGTGTATATCAGGGATGAGCGAAGTTCCAGATCCTGAAGTTTGGACATTCCTACGTGTTAGCCTCATGCGAGCTTCTTACTTTTAGATTTCTGAAGGATTGGCAGTATCTGAGTCATTCAAAGTCATACGTGCTGTTGTTATTATCCCTCTAAATTTCTCATATTTCTGACTTGTTCCAGCTACTGACTTCCGAACTTCCGGTCTGACGCAATACTTGAACTCATCCCTGGTGTACAGCAACGATCGTCGTTCTGATCCATAAAATCACCTCTCATTTCTTTCCGATCCCAACAGGCTTGCATGGTCTTTACAGCCTTTATCTCTAGTCGTAGTAGTACGTCACCTACGGAATTATCCATACTACCGTATGATTGAGATCACTTTATCATGTATACATGCAAAAAGGGAAGCAATGGGGAGAAGCGACGAGATGTGATCGTTGCACTGTAGCTTTGAAGTTTCCCACGCAAACTTGGAAGAAGAGGATGATTTTTTTTGTAGCACACCGTGTTGTATTTGCAATATTGCTGTAGGGAAATTAACCGGTTCTACGGTACTATCTTGGGAGCTGATGTTGTTGTAGGTAGAACAGTCCAACAGCTTATTCCAGATTTCACTGGGCCAATCACACATTGATTAGCATCGCATGCTGTGGGCAGTTCTAGAAATAATTTTATCGCGCCGTCCAGTCAAACGAAGTGGGCCATACGTAGCCCCACAAGTTATGCGTTAAAACTAAGCGCGCTGCTTTTGGAAATCGAGAACATTTCCAGCACATAGCGGCCAAATTGTGCCTGAATGTACGTATAAGTGATCTTCTGCCAAAGACCTTCCGAAGTTTGAACATAGAGTGGAGCACACTTCTTTCCTGCTCTCGGTTCGTCTGAACTAGTGCCGTACATCGAACGTAGCGCCTGTGGAGTTGCAATCTTGTGCTGGTTCTGTTTCATTCAGACTTTTACAAAGTTGTGGTGGTTACAAAGTTGTGGTGGCTTCGTTCGTGACCAGTCCACGTTACGTCTGGCCTATTCGAGTGAGCGACGTATTTTTAACCAAGACTTAGTTTTGTGGTGCATTCTCCCCATTTTGTGGTCCAACTACTGGCATATAAGCAGCGGATTCCACTAATTTCATTAGCTCCACTAATTCTATTGCCTTATTGTAGAGGAGATCATCAAAAGATGCAGCACTGTACTTGTTCTGTTGATGTCATTAAACAAAAAAAATCAGGAGTGAAAAATCATTGAATGAAGAACCGATGAAAATCCTAAGAACAATCTTGAATTGGTTGAAGGGACCAATACATAGTGCACCACATGGTACTGCAGATCACAATATGCTCATTCAAGCTCCATAGTAGTTTTTCTTTTTTTTTTCTGTGGCGTACGCACCACGGACAGGCTGTTGTGACCTGGTAAAAGATGATTTCTGGATGTTGCTCGATGAGAAGACCGCGGAAGTACCTAAGGAAGACATCATCGTTGTCGCTGGAAATCTCAATGGCCACGTAGGAGTAACGAAGGACGGATACAGATGCCATGGAGGATTTGGGTACGGGACACGGAATGAAGATGGCGAGCGCATCCTGGAATATACTGACTCTCACAACCTCGCCATAGTGAATACAAAGTTCCGAAAGCGCACTTTCCACTTCGTCTCCTACTACAGTGGCAACATGAAGACCCAGACCGACTTCGTTCTCGTAAGAGATCGCGATCAAAAGCTAGTTATCGACGCGAAGGTGGTAGCGTACGAGACCGTGGCCACCCGACATCGTCCGCTTATCTGCACCATGAAAATCGTGCCGCCAAGGAGGATACACGACGAAAGGTGCGGACCGGCCAGAATCAAGTGGTGACGGTTAAAGGAGAAGGAAGCCACAATCAAATCATCAAATCATTTATTTTATTTATTTTTTTCACGCGTGTGCCTTATGCACCGTAATAAATGATTTGATTTGATTTGATTTGAATCAGAAATCGTGCTTGTTGACTGCCTAATAACCCAGAACGTATGCTATCAGCCGACCACTCGTTTCCGTCGGTATGTCTCTTAAGGCAAAGAAAAATTCCAAAACCGTGACAAAACCAAAGTTTGGGTGAGCTGCTATTTTAGGTCACAGTAATGCGACATCCTGCGCGAGGGTGGTCACTCTCTCTATATGAAAATGTCAACGATTCAGCTGTCTCAGATATTCGGGCGTTTGGAGCGCCCGTGAACCTGCCCACTTTCAGCCCATGCAGGCTTCCAGCAGGTAGTCGCGGGTGGAGCAGGAATACTTGCTGAAGGTGCGGATGGAGAAGGAAAACCTGCTGTGAACGCGCATGAGGCAGGGTATAAGCAGGTATTCCTGCACCCTGTTTTTTCTCCATTGCTACTTGGCAACCGAAGTGTATATAAGCCGGCAGACGGCTGTGAAAGCTTAGTTTAGTCTTCGCTGTGGCAGAGACTAGACGAGCCCTACAGGTCTTGTCTGGCCAACTGAGGGCCGGTTGGAACTCTGGTCCAGTGTACCGTTTGGCCAGACAGGATGCGTGGGATGCGGTCGCGTGCCGACGCGGCGCGAACGGAAAAATCCGCCTCTGCGCAGGTGTCCGGCTCGTCGAGCGCTGGCGCAGGGAGCACATACGTGCCTGGCGAACTCATTTTTGCAGTATTTTTGAAGTCACCGGTTGCAGTTGAACATGACCTGCCTTAATCCTGCCATCCCCATGGCAGGATCACGACAGGTCAACTGCAGTATTAGGCGCAACTAACGGCGGAATAGGTACGCCAACTCCGCCCATTTTTGCGTTTTTCCCGCAGGTGTCATGCTGAGAGAAACGGTGTCGGCCGGCGCTCCAAACGCCCGAATGTCTGAGATACTAATTCTGGATAAAACCTGAACTGTGGTGTTGCAGAACATATTTCATTCCATGCAAAAACGCCCATTCCCAATTTACCATCCCAATACAGTCGCGTCAATAGAATGTAAAAGTTTTCGCGGGATTTGCGGGTTTCTGAAATAACTCTTTTCAAAACATGTCTTTCTGAAATTTTTGATTATAACTAAGTTCAGATTTATAAGAGGCGCCAAGCAAACTAGTATTAAACCTCTTGCCTCTCTTTTACAGATAATTTTATCACATTCCAAATGAAAAAAATTTCATTTCCCAAAATATTGCGGAGTTATAGGGTAGGGGTTAGACATTTCTGTAGTTTGGATAGTAGCACGTATGTAACAAAAAATTATAAGGATGCCAAATGCAAAAATATTTACAGCAGACTTCACAAGTCTCTTTACTAGTCTTCGTCATTCTGTTGTGAAAGAAAACATTAGAAAACTAATAAGATTATGTATGAAGAAGTCCAATTACAATAGAATTAAGTATAAAAAAGTGATGTACAGTAATGCACAAGAGGACCATAACGCGAAGTATTTTAGAATCGAAGACATATTTTACATGATCGATAGGGTTTTAGATAACAGCTTCGTTTATTTTGCAGGAGTTGTATTGAGGCAAGTAAAAGGAATACCACAAGGAGCATCATGTAGCCCACAACCGCAGATCTGACCCTATCCTATATGGAATATGAATTTGTCAAAAATAACATATGGCTGAGCCATGTAAAACTATTCAATCACACATATAGATATATTGACGATATAATTCATATTTCAGCCAGACCTGATCTATTTGAGAACTCCCTTGGACATGTATACCTATATGGATCTACAAATAGAAAAAAACCAATAACTGCTCAGAGGAAGTTACTTTTCTAGACCTAGAGATAAGCTCACCAAATGACACGGTGAGGATTAAACTTTATAATAAGTCAGATGACTACAGCTTCAGGGTAATTCGACTCCCTCATTATAATTCAAACATGCCGGGGTATATTATCAGAAATACAGTACCTAATGAAATAATAAGGATTAATGGGGCATGTTCCATTTTCGAAGACTTCAAGGATAGAGTAACGGAACTACCACGGCTATGTGTTAGAAACTGTTGGCCTACGAACTGACTAAGAAACTAACTCATTCTTTTGCAACTAAACCTTATACTAAGAAGCGGCTCCAAGATGAAGTCGACTCAATTAAGCGAGCGTTGTCTAGTAGTAAGAACAGTTCATCCTCGCAACTTCAAGTAGGTCACTCTTCTCCTAACTTGAGCTCTAATATTGCTGATGATGAGTTTGTAAGTGTGAAGAAAAGGAAATGCTGAGATCAGTCGTTGTTCCTGTAATAACCGAGTGTAGAGATAGTAGCGATAACATGATTAGTCATGATTCGGAGTGCATCAGAGAAATCTTCCACTTTTTAAATATTAAATGTGCACCGGTGCCCTTTTATAGGATGGGAAAGCCCAATTCTAGGTATCCACGGTTGCTGAAGATTGTACTTCCTACCACGTTCTTCAGAAATGATTTGTTAAGGAGAGTTCCGAGGCTGAGGACCCTTCCTGTTTCGGGAATATACATTCGTCCGTCACTCCCGAACTCTAGCAGGAATGATGTAACTTCTCAGAATCCGAATGTATCTCCTCGCTTCAGTGATGTCACACCTGTTACGGCTTCTGGTAATGTTGTTAACTCAAGTGGTAGTCCTAATCCCTCTGCATTGACGGGAAACAAATGAGGCCTCCTCGGACTGCTGATGGCGGTATCTATTGCATGGCTACAAATATTCGCTCCCTGTCCGAGAACGCCGTTCTTTAGCATACTCTATCGCAAAGTTTAACTATGGAATTATAGCTCTTAGTTAAACTTGGCTTAAACCTTCTTGTGGAGTGGAAGTCTTAATCGGGGACTTGTGCTCTTCATTTGAAATTTTTCGGTGTGATCAGCCAAAGATAAAAGGAGGAGGAGTAGCTTTGTTTGAGAAGCACTCTTTCCTTCCCATACTAGTTTTCCAGGAATCCGTAAGTAAGGGCTATGAAATAGTTGCTTGTGATCTTCAAACAGTTCAGGGTAAGATTAGATTTATCCCCACCTATAAGACCCCTTGCTGCAATACAAACAGCACTGAACAACTTCTTAAATGTTTGAGCGATCTGGCATCTGTTGATTACCCGTGTATCCTTACCGGGGATTTCAATTTCCCGGACCTGAATTGGGAACATGTTTCAACTCATTCTTCAGTTTCGTCTCGATTATACTTTAATTTTCTCATCAACTATAGGTTTCAACAGCTTGTGGAGGATTCTACAAGGGGTCGGCATTTACTGGACTTGGTGCTCTGTAATGAACAAAATGTAGTTGATAAAGTAGAAGTAAATCCTCCAATAGATAGTAGTGATCACTCCACCGTTGAGTTTAAAGTCTGTGTTACCGTTTCTCGAAGTAACTTTTGTTCTAAAAGGGACTTCAAAAACGCGGATTACGAAATGATTAATCTATATTTGAGTGGGGTAGACTGGTGGAGCTCATTCGGAGCAGTATCAAACGTTGAAGATATGTATGAAATGTTTATCTTCATATTAAAACATTGCATTGAGTTATTTGTTGCGCTTGTAAAAATCAACGCAAATTTGTCTCACCATTTTAGGCCCAACTATCTCCATACAGTGTTTTCACGTAAGTGTGAAGCCCATCAAGAGGCAGTTTTGACTAATGATCCCATCCCACTGACTGGAGTTCTTGTAATGCATCCTCGAAAAAGTTTGATTCTAGGCTTTATAGATATAATTGCACCGTTGAAAAGAAAGTTATCGGGTCAAAGGAAAAATCATCTCTAATCAAGCTTATCAGGACTAAATTAAAGGATCGGAATACTGTTGCAGCGCTTAAAAATGAAGGCACAGTTACTGTTTCAGGCGGCGATAAAGCCGAGTTTTGAAAGTCCCAGTGGGGAACTCCTTCTTTAGTTGGTTCATGTGAGAAAATGGCTGACTCAGTCTGGTTTGAATACTACGAAATTCTTGAGTTGATAGAAAAACACCCGAATAGTTTTTTGGAAACGCCTTGTGGGATTCCGTTCGTTTTTATGAAAAAGTTGCCCACATGATCGCTCATCCGCTCAACCGAAATCTTCTATTAGAAGGAGCTTTTTCACGTACAGAGCTGGAACTGAGTATGCTAAAGTATCTAAAACCATCTCTTTTTCGAGCAACCACAAAAAAATTATAGTAGCCCTCAGCCGTCACCTGTAGATGATGTTGGTTTCTCTTGTCTCCAGATTTTCACTTTTTTAAATTTTTCCCAGCGTTGTTTTATTTCTTTCGTGTGTTTTTTGTAGCTGACTTGTTCTGCCAAACCCTATCATGTGCAGTGCACGTGCGTTAAATATCAGGTTGGTGCGAAATTAATTGCCGTTTTGCGGTATGCACAAATAAACTTCTCTCTTCTGCGGAATTCGAGCACTTTCCAGCCAACTTGGGTAGCTTTCTGAAAGAGCCTTTCCTCCTCTTCCAAAAGCCCCTTGAAAATTTTGGCTAGCTCTTCTCACTACCTTTCTGAAGAGTCGCGAACAAATGATGAGCTGGCGCGATTTTGGGGTCATCATGGTTAATGATTTCAAACTCGATCACTTCTCACCGGAGGTGTCCGGTAATCTTGCACTTGTTTTGGCTCAGGATCTTCTTTTAATGCACAGTGAGCTACTAGTCCGCGAAATTTTCTTCCAGCGATTTTGAACGCCAAGGCAACTATGATCGTTATGGGAGGTTGTTCCTTGGCGATCAAGTGTTAAGGACAGTCGTAAAGCCCAAATCGGATCTTACCATTCAGACGTTGAGAGCAGGGATGGGTCCTTACTATACCACAGTTTCGAAACATTTGACTTCAATCGATTGAGTAAGGAAGTTGTGGAAGTGAACACCCCCGACCTGACTGATCACCAGCGTCTCATCCGCTGTGACTTCTTTTCTAACTTAATTTTTCGTCCCAAAACGACTCATTGCTAGAACAAGTAATTACTATAATCGAAGCTCGGTTTCTGTGCGATAACATGAAATGCAAATGGGTTTGGGTAAAGATGTTTTCCGATTTCTGAGTTTTCCTAAGTGAGATCTTCTCTCTAGGGAGGTTTTGTCAGGAGTTTGGTGGCGCTGTAAGGAGATGATTCACTGCAGCTTTCTCCAACCTAGTCAGGCGTTGACAACAGAGTCCTAACACCTATACGATGACTCGCAACGAGACCTATACGATGACTCGCAACTGAGTTTTCATCTGAAATTCGACGTTCCACCCTTATAGACAAAGCTTATAACGGTTATAAATCTGAGAAGTATGCAAGCTTGATGGGCTCAGAGCGTGGACCGAACCGTGGACTGTGCGCAAGGCAGCAGCATGTTTTTCGACCGCGAATTATGTATTTACACGTCCTGGGAGTGCTGGAGTAATCCAGATCATTCTTCTCCGAGAAGAACTTCTGATCATTCCCATATTGCCGCTACTGCATGTTTCGTGCAGCTACGTACGTGATGCGGGCAGGCCCCAGCGCGAGCCTTTCGTAGGGTCGGAACAAAACGAACCCCCCCCCCCTTTGAAAAACACAAATTTTACGAAGTTCCCCTTGGATACTGAGACATTGGGAAAGTCCCAAATTAACCCGTTTTTCATGGAAATCTGCCCAAAATTTCCGTAAACAGACGTTTCTACCAAGTGCGTGGGTCAGTTGCGCCCCAATTGCTCGCCTGTATTACTGACAGTAATGGGGAAATCGTCACTAGACTAATTCAAAGTTGCAAGAGTGGTGCGGCGGCGTTTAGTAGTGAGGAACACATCGCACAGACGCGAGGCGAGCGAAGCAAGCCTGAAAGAAGCCTGAGCGTCTCACAATCAGGCTGAAAAAAAAAACTCAACTAAAAACCTAGAAACTGGCCTAAGAAGGTGGCCACTATGCTCCTCGAGGAGTATAGCACCGCGCGTCGCCGTCGCCTGCAACTGTGCTCATCGATGGCCTGAGTGGCGGTTGGTCAGGGATGTGACTCTTCCGAAGCGAAGAAAACAGTAGCTGAGATAAAGTGTATTCATCTCAGCTTAGCTACTATTTTCATCGTTCCAAACAAACATGAAAAAACGTGGAATCCTTCACCACACATTGCGTGACACTATTGAAAAAACAAGTATTTCCAAGAATAGAAGGCCCTGAAAGGAAGGAAGCTTAAAAAACAACATCGGAAGAGCGAAAACGCAAAAACAAGAACATTTTTGAAGCGAAAACGGAGGTTTGAGCCGATTGGAACGAAGAGCGGCGTCGCAAATGAAACCTGCGCGTTCATTTTGTACGTTGGCGCATCGTAGGGTACAAAAAAGTTTACCTTTTTTTGGGCTCTATCTCCGCTAAAAGGAGATCATATGGAACATACTAGGGAAACGGTCAAGAGGTACCCGACCTAATTAGGCAGAGGCGGGGCGGCTGCCAGGAACTGCCCAGATCAGCGCTCCTGAGCTGGTAGCAGCGCCAGCAGGCTCGCCCGCCATGTACGCCGCAAGCCCCGCCTATTACGCCGCCGCTGCGAATTTTTCCTCATGGAAGTCGCCGCGACTGCATAAATTTCCTTATGGAAGCCTGATGGTGCTTAGTTCTTTGTGATTGTGTATAAATGAAGGGAAATGAATGAGGTCAACCATTTCATGTAAATTTTGGGTAATTTCGGGAGCATTTCAAACTCCTCTGGGAATTTTTGATGTGATAAAGCCAACGATGACTAAATTGAAGTTCATAGACTGAATTGAAGTTCATATGAGCGAGGCTTGGTCCTTTCCTTCTTTCTGATTTAGTTCACCTAGTAACATGATACTTTCTAGTCAATCAATATGGCATCTAATGCATGCTAGGGTGCGAAAATTGCCCCGCAGTCCCGCAGTTACCCCACAATCATGCCTCAGGGATGACACTGCCACCATCTTACATTTCATCCAGTATTGATTACTTTGAATAATAGTGGGATAAAAAACGATAAATCGCATAGCGAACCAAACAACATTCGAAAGGATGTTCCATTTACATAAAGAGTGTGGCCAACTATTAAATATGTAACACGCAACTATCCTAGGACTTCTGGACATGACATGGTGCTCCGAAGCTATAGAGCCGGTTTCCCAGGATCAAACATTATGAGTATGTAAAATCCCACAGCTTTCCGTTCGTTGGAATTTTTTTATAGCGTATTTATTTATAAGGCCACTTAAGACATAACCGAAGAATTTGTTAAGTTTGAGGAATGTTGACACTCAGTAACTGACAAAATTAGAAGGTCCTGTAGAAAATGACCCTATGCATAATAAATATAAAAAAAATTAGAAAAAAGTGAAAGGAAAAACGAAATTGTGATGCGTTTCGCCTCTACCTTCAAAAGAATCACAATTTGATTTCTAGTCCCCCTCTACTTCTAGTAAGAAACAGCAAACCTTCCTCTATTGTACGGCGTTGAAGCTGTTTCCTCATACAAAGTAGCTATGAAGCTAATCGCCTTAGATTAGCAAAAATCAAGTTTTTTTTCTCTTTTTTTCAGCGCAGATTCAAAAGCTGAAAAAAACCTTAAATATGATTCTGATAGAGGAAGTCATCTTTTTACCAAAGAAATTCCACTCACATTTAACCCTTACAGCAGAACGACTTTAAAATTAAAAATTGAAAGGTCTTCTTCTTCTTCTTCTTCTTTGCGTTTGTCCCGTTCGTTGGCAGGGTCCGCTTTCCTGATCTTCTGACGCCATTCTATCGTGCGCCTGATCTGGGTGGGCGCCCACATGCTTCAAATCCGCATGCAGTGTGTCCAGCCATCGTTGCTTCGGCCGTCCCTTTGGCCGTCTTCCTGGTACCTCAAGGTCAAGGCCTAGTTTGCAGACTGTGTCTTCGCTGGCGCGCAGAACGTGCCGTACCATCTAAGGCGGGTTTCGCAAAGCTTGTCAGCAATCGTGGCGATGCCGAACCGCTCTCGGATCTTTTCATTGCGTATGCGGTCCACACGCGTGATACCAGCCATCCATCGTAACATCTTCATCTCCATCACACCCAGGCGGCGTTCCACTTCCTTGGTGGCCGGCCAACATTCCGCGCCATACAGTGCGACGGGTCTAACGGCAGCTCGATACACCTTCGACTTGAAGCGATCCGGGATCTTCTTGTCGCACAGCACTCCAGTCATGGACCGCCACTTCAACCATGCAGCGTTGACGCGAGCGGCGACTTCATGGGCGAGGTTGCCATTCGCTGAGAGTGTTGAGCCGAGATACTTGAAGTAGCCGGTTCTCGGGAGGTCATTGCCATCAATCTGAATGGTGGCGGGCTCATTCATATCGGTCGTCATATACTCAGTCTTTTTCACGTTGAGCCGAAGACCGAACCGAGCTAGTCGTTCACTCCAGGCCTGCGTCTGTCGTTCAAGGTCCTCTTTTTGTTCAAACGCGAGCATGACGTCATCTGCGTATAGCAGAGTCCATGGCGTCGGTCTCTGGAGGTCTCTCGTAGCAGCGTCCATGACGATGATGAAGAGGAGCGGTGAGAGGGCTGATCCTTGATGTACACCTACGGAGATGGGAAATTCTGCTAACGTGCCCGCGGCCGCCTGCACTCGACTTCTTGGGCTCGCGTAGAGAATCCTAACCCACTCGATGAGCTCCTCAGGAACGCCGTGCCACCGCAGCGCGTACCAGATGACTTCATGTGGCACGCGATCGAAGGCTTTCTCCAGATCGAGGAATGCTAGATGCAGTGGCTTCTGCTTCTCTCGATGTTTCTCGATCATCAGTCGAGCCGCATGGATTGCATCCGTAGTTCCGCAGTTGGCTACGAAACCACATTGGTTCGTGGTAACCCGGATGATGTCCCGTATTCGGCGGTCGATGATGCGTTCGAATACCTTCATACTGTGAGACAGCAGACGTATTGGCCGATAGTTTGAGCAATCCACAGGGTTGCCTTTCCTTTTCCATATCGGGATTGTGGTGCTTCTCTGCCAATCCACAGGGCTCTTCTTCTCTGCGATGACCTGGTTCAAGAACGCCGTCAGCCATTCTGCTGAGTTCCAGTGTCTTGACTTCCACAGTTCCGCCGCCACATCATCGGGACCCGTCGCTTTTCCTGGCTTCATCCGTTTTAGCGCAGCCATGGTTTCATCCACGGTGATTGGCTGAATAGGACCGTAAGTCGGCGGTAATTGTGGAATGGGTGGATGGCTGAATTCTTCTGTTGAGATCTTCTCGAAGTAGTCACACCACCTCTTTGTTGCCTTCCTGCGATCTGTTATGAGTTGATCGTGTTCGTCGTTAACTCCGCAGAACTTTTCGACGTTTTCGGTCTGCCGCTGGCGAGACCTCGCCAGTCGGTAGATAAGGCGTTCTCCACCATCTTTCTCATCTAGCTTCTTGCTAACATTGTCGTAGTGCTCAGCCTTCGTGGCAGCCACAGCCTTCTTTGCTGCTTTCTTCGCTTCTAGATACTTCTGCCAGTTGTCATCCGTCTTGTTACCGAGGAATGCGTGGTAGAGACGTTTCTTCTCGCGCACCTTCACTTTCACTTCATCCGTCCATAGCCACGTCTGTCTGTCAATTCTCCGGCGACCTGGTTTGGTAGTGCCAAGCTCCGAACGTGCCACTTCTACAATGGCTTGAGTTGCGTTCTTCCAGGTCTCTTCGACGGTCGTGACCGGCGGCAACTTGATGGTAGAAGTTACTGTGGCTTCCTTCTCCTTTAGCCGCCACCACTTGATTCGTGCTGGTCCGCACCGTTCGTCATGCATCCTCCTTGGCGGCATGATTTTCATGGTGCAGATAAGCGAACGATGTTGCGTGGCCACGGTCTCGTAGGGTACAACCTTCGCATCGGTAACTAGCTTTTGATCGCGATGTCGTAGAGAACGAAGTCGATCTGTGTCTTCACGTTGCCACTGTAGAAGGAGACGAGGTGAGAAGGGCGCTTTCGGAATTTTGTATTCATTATGGCGAGGTTGTGTGAGTCAGCATATTCCAGGATGCGCTCGCCATCTTCATTCCGTGTCCCGTAGCCAAAGCCTCCATGGCATCTGTAACCGTCCTTTGCCATTCCTACGTGGCCATTTAGATCTCCTGCGACGACGATTGTGTCTTCCTGTGGTACTTCCGCGGTCTTTTCGTCAAGCAACATCCAGAATTTATCTTTGACCTGGTCACAACAGCCTGTCTGTGGTGCGTACGCCAAGAAGAAGTGAAGGCGTTGATTTTCGGTGATGATGACGACCTTCATGAGGCGCTCATCGAAACGCTGCACCTCGGCTATCGAGTCGCGGAAGCGTTGAGAGACCACTATGCCCACACCGTTCCTAGTCTTTGGACTGCCGTTGTAGACTACCTCGAAGCCGTGACCTATGTCCTTCGACTTGCTACCAGACCATCTCGTTTCTTGCACAGCGCACAAGTCAATTCGACGTCGCTGTAGTGCTGCCGCCAGTTCACATGAGCGGCCTGTCAACGTGCCGACGTTCAAAGTCGCAATGCGCGTCTTGGCTACGTTGTGATCCTTAACGATTCGCATTCTTGCCCCCCGATGCCACCGTTCGCGAAACATCGAGGACCCTCGCATATTTTTCCCACTAACCGGGCTCCGAAAGTGCGCGTCGATTCCCGTGGACGCCGTAGCTTTTATCTTAGAACCATTTGTCGTCATTGATCATATGGATGTGACGTGGGGTGTTCCTGAGCCGGCTTGTCACGACGGCCTGTCGCTCGAATACGGGAGGCGGCGGCGGCGGGATTCGAACCCGGGACCCCGTGGGGACATGGTGCTCTAAAGCAGCGCCTTAAACCACTAGGCCATCTCGCCTCTAAAAATTGAAAGGACTAAAATTAATTTAAAAAAATAATTGAAGTTAAAAAATATCTCCCGAATATTTTGAAAGTTGTTGAATTGTAATAAATAATAGAACGTTAAAAAATTGAATGTTCTCGAGGAGGTCGCATTTTTCCCGCCTAGAAGGGGGGCCGCTTCGGGATCGGATTTTTACCAACACCACGCTTGACCCTGATTACCTGACCACATCACACTGTATTAGGAGCTTCTCACATATGATTTCCCTCGTTTCCAAGGTTTCCGACCCACTGACCGCGTTGCGGACATCGCGCGCGACATTGGCTATGTGGGCGGGGCTTGGGGTGACCTGCGCTTGGGTGGCGACGGGCCCTGTCCGGCTGCCAGCAGGCTGATGCGGCCATCTGGAGGTAATTGGCTCGGGTACCTCTTGGCAGTGACCCAACATACTAGGGTGCGTATGATAGCACTGGATTAGGCGTATACGTGTATGAAAAATCCGCAGAAACTATTGTGTTTGAATATAAAATCTATGCTCCTGAAGTGACACGAAAGGCTCAGCCTTTCGCGGCTGCGGGTCCAGCCTTTTGTGCGAAAGGCTGAACCACTTAATGAGCATACAATTTTTTCATTCACATAGGTTTGGGGAACCATCTCAAACACTTATTGTGCACCATGAGACACATCTTTGCTCAAAATCTGAAGTGAATCCGTGAAGTCTGGACTTAGTTACCTAGCACAGTTTTTTGCTTCGCAAATGTTTGGAATGTCTTTTCCAAAAAATCCAAGTATTCCTTTTGTTCTTATCTCACCCAAGGTTTCAAAACAATCCATGCAGCTTCGGCAGCACAGCAATCCTTTGTATCCTCGGGATAGTGGGAACCTATAAATGATCTGCTCCAATCGAACTTTTTCATCCTCGATCCCCCTTATTGCGCCGCTCAAAGTAGTAAGAGCCGTTTTCTCACAAGCCTTTCTCCTCCTCGCTTTATCAACGTATTGCACATCTCAGGACCAACAAAATCTCGAATTTTTTTCGGGGCTCAGCTTCGGACCCTGTACGAAGCCCCCTTTGATTTTTGCCCTTTTCACGAAGCCCAGCTTGCCCCCAGGGCAGCCCAGCTGGGGCCTGGATGCGGGTCATGCGAATAGACGCATGCCTTCACAGTTGCGTTCAAGAAGTGACTACATTGACAATAATGTTCTCAGAAGTATAAAAAACAACTCAGCATGTAGAAAATAAAGATCGATTTATACATGGAAAGTATTGCAAACCTTTGTGGCAGATAGTAAATAATGAAAAGAAAGGTAACAAATGTGCACAATATGAAGGTTTCACAGTGCAACAAAACGTTGATTTTACATAGTATTCGTCACATTTACCTAGCACATCAGAAGGATCAGAACAGATATCAGATAAAATTAAGATCAATTGTACAAAGAGCACGGACATGAGCAAAAGCAGACAGAAGTACAAAGCGTATAACAGTATGAAAAAAATCAGATGAGGTCTAGCATACGCGATAAACCCGAAGTGCAGGATTTCGTTACCCTATAATTATTTAAGATCAGATGAAGATAAGTCGCCGATCTATGAACTGAAATGCATGGTGACATGAGATCAAGTTGAAAACAACATTAATTTATGAGATCAACACTTGTAGAAGAGAACGCGTTGTTGGAGATCGCATCGATACATAATATTCTACCTACATTTAAAAATATGAAAAAGACAAGTAAATAACGCTAGAGAGAACGCTAAGTTGTGCTAAATCAGGAATGTACGGAATTATTCCCAGTTCGAGGTACTCCACTCACTATAGGAATGAAATAGCTAACAAAATGAAGGTAATGAGGGACAACACACTTTGACTATAAATATGAATTTGTGGCAATGTCACGATAATCTGAATTCCTGTGTAGAGGACAACAAATCGAGAGACATGGCCTCCACGACAGGAAACTGCTCCGAAACGCTCCGTTTATGAACATATAGATAAGGAACTTAGCCGATGGTCCCGCGATCGCCAACCAGACAAAAATAAAAGTAGCCTGAAAACGGGGAATGAAGACATGTCCACTAGAAAAATTTAATTTCGCAGAGGTAGTAACCACAGTGTGCGTAAATCTAACTTTCTACTAACAGAAATTGTACAGCATAATTCTTTTGCGAAGCAAAATTACATGTAATCAATGGTATACGTGAAATACTATTAGCTAGAGCCTTGCATCCGAGAATTTTCCCTGCACCTTCGGATCGTTGGATTTCTAAGTAGCTTCAAACCTCAGTTTTCGAGTATCCCCATTTTTTTATACTGCCATATTTTCGAATAATTAGGTTTTCGAAGTCTTCAATCCCCCGAACTGTATGCAATTCTCGTTACTCGCACAATAGCATAACTACATATCCAAAATTTCTTTTCGACTTCATGAAAACTCTAGTGAACTACTTTACCCAAACAAGCTAGGTAGCGAAGTTGGGCCTAGTAAAGTAAGTGATCAATGCAAAAACCAACAAATCAAAACCGGCGTTAAAATGACTCCCTAATTTATTGTTTAAAAAATGAAGAAGGGAAATCAACCTCTCACCTAAGTATTGATTTGCTACAATAGGACATAGGAGTTTTCTGACTTAAAATCTGCAGGATGAAAGATTGAAAAAAAGCACAGTGAAAAAAAATTATGGAGAGATGGCGATTGACTTTTTTTAGGTTACTGGATTGGACGGAGATCGCTAGTCTCCAGCTCAAAATCGACAAGCTAAAGGCAGTGTAGCGAGCGACCCTTAGCGTCGAAGCCGTTTGAGTTAAAGGCAGCACCCACGGAAAATTCGGTCTCCGAGATTGTAGAGCAATATTATATTTTTGAGTATGAGAAGTATGGCTGAAGTTCCCAATCCAGCCAAAGCTTATGCAAAAACGGTTTCTGGATGCTTCTATCTTAGTAGGTGAGAGCAGGGCGGTCGAATTACACCTATGGGGTCGAACAAAAAAGTCGATAACGCAGCCATCATTGCCACCTATTTTCTTTGCGCCATCAGATACTTGGCTGGTAAAGCAGTTTTCTTGAAACAGAAACAGCACAAAGAAAAAGAATACGGGATGTTCATAATAAAAATATGGCTCGGGAAAAGAACAAAATCATATGGGAATTTTAAAAGCTAAATAATTTAGATGGGCGCAATATTTGAAAAATTGGATGTTCTGAGTGAGAAAAAGGTTTTGTAGAGATTAATAATAAGTGGGAAGGAAGTAAATATTGGAAAGTTAAGGATAAAAATGTAATTGTAGCCGAAATGAGGTAAGAAAACGTTAATATAAAAGAATGCCAGTCGCAGTCATTGTCCAATCAGCTGACAATTGCCATTTTTCGCGCTCCAAGGATGATTTCGGAGTGCGATATTAGCATAAAAACTCATAAAACATACTGCCTTCTGATCCTGCTGATCCAGGTTTTACCTGTCATTACTCGTGGTTGCGGAAGTTCTAACTGATACACTTGTTGCAAAATTGACCCCACAATCGATTGGATCATGATAGAATGAAGACCTAAGAAGCGAAAATTTCCGTGGGTGCTGCCTTTAAGCGAACGAAGCTTCCAATCCAGGAATAAGATTGAAGGAAAGAAACAAAACACTCTACTGTGCACATGTATGTATAAATGGATTCGGTTAGATGCTCAGCTTATGAGCTTTGAAGGACGACGATTTTTCTTCTATGAATTTGTTTTAAAGGTTTTAAAGATCAATGCGTAAACATCGCATTTTTCACGCAATGTTTTATAATTTCCCAGCAGCAATTTGCAGGCGTATAGTTGAAGGCAAGTTCTCCAAGCGAAATGGATTCATGCAACATCTCAGCCTTGAGATAAAGGCTGCAGTGGAAGTGAGTAGATGTGCATAAGCTGCAAGGCTGGAGATTTCTGTCCGAAAATTGTAGGGATAATGAAAACAATTCAACAAGGTAAATAAAGAAGCCCAGGAAATGAGTTTTCCACAGTCTGGGCCTCAAAAATGGGTACCAATAGGTACAATTTTGAAGCAGCTTCCGAAAACCGATGATACCTATACTGCAGGCGCAGGGCTGGGAATCCAAAAGCATCCGCCGTACTCGTCAATCGCTCGACTTGATCACCACTCACCATTTTTTCCCAGGAGAAATCTTGAATTTTTAACATCATTTTAAAACGCCCTTTGCCATCTCATTGCCCCTTGCTGCCGAGGGTTCTAACCTGCCGGTGAAGCAAAGCTATCGTTGGAGGCAGCACCCACGGAAATTTTGACCTCTCAGGTTTTGATGTATTTCTAGGTTTAGCGCCATAGTGAAGACGAATGCAGTGTTCAATTTTGCCAGACCCTGCAAAAAAGGCGGTTTTTATTGCCACTAGTTTAGCAGATTTGCAAAGAATGGCCGAGTTGCCCGGGCTTGTTATGGAAGGAGCTGGGAATGGAAGCAAGTGTTATTATAGGGAAAGAGAGTGATTGTAAACAAAAACGCAACTTTGTGCCGATATGAACTGATCATATTTGGATCATATTTTGATAAAATCACAAGTTGTTTCAGATACCACACTCGAAACTACTTCGTTCGAAATCGAACATTTCATACTTGACGACGTAATGCAATTCATCTAATTTAGAACCGAAATACTCCAGAAAGACCATTAGCTGGGTAAAAGCGTGGTGCAGCTCAAGAAATCAGCTAAACTTTTCAACGGCTTTCGAATGCTGTTTAGCTGAATCCTACATATTTTCAGAATTTTCTATATTGGTTTCTTTTAACCTATTAAGTTTTGGCTTAGTACTTCAACTTACGGAATTTAGGTCAACAGGAATGCCTGTGAATGCTCTCACTTCACTATAGGAGTTCTTCAGGAATAGAATAGCGTGAACCCTGGCATCTAACAGCCATATACAGTTTTTCACACCCCACTTCTAATTTTAATTGTTTTGCTTTTCTGTTGTAGCGAATCTACTTCCCTACATGATAAGTCAGGGGTGAACTAAACTAAGCGAACTCACCAGAGAAAGATCGGTATCGGTCTGCGGAGGAACAAAATATTCGAAGACTTTGAGACACAGTAAAGGCAGCCATGAGAGAACAAAAGCGACCAGCAAAAACATCGTGAGCACGAAATTGGGATCGGTCTCAATCACCATACGCTGGCTATCCTCAAGCTGGAATTATTCATATACAAATCAAGGAAGAGACATTTTCCATTCACATTACATTCTTTTCATAGCAAAGGTGTCATCGATGCAGCTTTATTCCCACATGCACTTGGGAATCCTGTGAAGGAAACTGATAAGTAGGTAATCATCGTCGAAGATACAATGACAAAGTGAAGATGAAATAGATTTTTACAGTTTATTAGACAAACATCTAGAAATTCCCATGCTGAAATTATTTTTATAATCAACACGCTGGTGTTCGAGATTCACTTCATGATGTTAGCTCATAAGTCCACGAGGAGAACGCATGACGCTGACGCCGTTTTGATGTATTTTTATATTTTGATTTTATTTTATTTATTTTATTTTATTTATTTTATTTACTATATCGGTTATCATGAACAAAACAGAACGAGAACTAATGTAACTAGAGAAAACTCAATAGACCGACTTTGCTCCAATATTTCCACGGAGCAGGAAGAAGAGGGGGAGGGGGGGGGGGGAAGGGGAGGGGCCGCATGGGTTCAGAAGTGAGGGGGTCGCCCAACC
>KN726306.1:9396-57011 GCA_000816745.1 Ancylostoma duodenale
ATATATATATATATATATATATATATATATATAATAAACCTAATATAAGCACAAGGGATTCAATGTATGCAGTACGAGCGTAGGAGCATCTTTGCATAAGATTTTCGTCCATACGAGTCCTGGTATCTTCTTGCACATTCATTTCTCATTTCTGAATCTTGTCAAAATTTAAAATCATTTTTAGAGGCCGTGGAAAATCCCTGGTGAAACACCTCGCGAACTCATGGCTTCGCGTTCAGTTCCCCCACTAGATATCTCAAACGTGAGAGGATTAAGAGTTGAAGACTACGGACAACTTGCGCATAGCCACTCAATCCTCTATCATGTCGCGGATAAATATGACAAAGAAGCAAATGTATGTTGTGGAAACTTTGAGTAACCACAGTAACAACTCTTTTTATAGAAGGCAATGCTAAAGCCAGTGAAACGCTCTGCTGAGACGACTGCCAGTGAATTGGACTTGTATGCACAACCTCCAGGTAACAGCTGTTTCAGCGCTAACAAGAAGAATCTGCTTAGGTGCTTGTGCTTGAGAACACAGAAATATTTTACTAATCCATGTCTTCCAAGTTACACCGTTGTGAACTAAACGAAGTTTTCAACAGAATACAGAAGGAAAGCTGGTGAAGCCGCTAATATGACAACCATTTGCAGATTTATAGAACTACATTACCTTGCCAAACAGACGCTCCGTTCAAAAGCTGTGAAATAACTTCAGGCAGCGAAGTGGAGAAACCAAATAAGAAGAGCAGTAAATTCATAGGAAATAATGGTCCTTAGTTGCTACATTATTCGCTCTTAATGCCGCAAAAATTTAGCGTGCCATCTGAATGTCATATTCGTTATCAGCATACAAAGTTTGCCCCTCCTCTTCTTCAACTTCTTCTGCTTCTGCTTCTTGCCAGCCATTTTCCTCAATGGTACAGGATCGGCGCTTCTCGTGTGCTTGCTCCAATTCCATTCTATTCGAAGTGTCGCTGGTAATGAGCTTCAATAAACGCATGTAGTTCCCTATCCTATCCAGCAATCGGGTCTTCGGTCTTCCTCTCAATCTACGGTCTACGTCGACTATGATATTAGTAACGGTTTTGAGGGCAGAAGTAGCGTCACCTCTACATGTAACCGTACCAACGTAGCCGAGCGTCACTCATCGTCTCCACGATTGATTTTACTCCGAACATTTAAAGCACATCTTCGTTGCGGAGTCTGTCAGTCTTGGGAAGAAAGGAGTGAATGAGTCCCTCTGTTCTGCAGCGCAATCGCATTTTTCCTATATATCCTCCACTACTGTTTCAGCGAGATCTTCTTACCCTACAAACGCGTGCACTTACTTCGTGCAGCGTTTGCTCAATACTCAATTTTAACTAGGGTGCTACCTTAGCTGGGACTCATGATCCAAAGTTCTGGAGAAGAAAGATCTCTGGAAGCTCGTTATTATTACCACTGCTGCAGCAAAAGATAAAAAGGGTAATTTACACGTGAATCACGCTTGAGCCGTAGTTATAGACGCATTAATTTGCGTAGGATATCTCAGAAAAACTGTTCAGCGGGGCACTTACAGGGTGGGCCCGAAATTGCTGCGAATAGCCAACACGCCGCAAGCGCAGGCGTCTCACCTTCATCTGGACTACTTCAAAAGTGCTCATCCTCATATTTTTCGCCATATTGCAGCAGGTCTGAATCACATACACATAATAAGTATAAAGGGTCTTAATTTCTTAAAATTTGCTTCCGTTCCACGGGACAGAGATCTTGAACAAAAACGTCAACATTTCCAAGCTTCAACTTATTTTCTTCTATCGTTTTCTGCTTTGCCTGCCTGCTTTCGAAGGACACGAACCTATTGTAAGTACCTGGGATCGTAGTATTAGATTGGTGCGGAATTAATTGCCGTTTTGGGGTATAAAAAAATAAACTGAAGCTGAGCAATTTCAAGGAAGTTGGGTGACCTTCTGAAAGGTTTGTTCCTCCTCTTTCAAAGGCCACTTGAACATTTCTTTTCAGTACCTTTTTTTGTAGGACCGCAAACAAATGACAAGCCGATGCGATTCTCGGGTGATCATAGTTAATGACTTCAAACTCGATCGTTTTGAAACGGAGCTGTCCGGTAATCTTGCATTTGTTTCAGCCTGGAATCGCCTTTCCAAGGGCAGTGAGTTAGGGGTTCCCATAATTTCCTTCCTACGATTCTAAACTCAAATGTAACAATGGTCGTAGTGGCGGGATATCGCTGGACGACCAAGCGTTGAGGACAGCTAAGGAACCTTAGCCGGATCTTACCATCCGGACGATAAGAGCAGGGACGGACGCTCACTATACCGCACTTTTAAAACATCTGACTTCAACCAACAGAGTAAGAGAGGTGCGGACATAAGCACCACATGATCTGACTGGTGACCAGCATCTTACCTGGTGTGACATCTTTTCTAACTTAATGTTTCGCCCCAAAACGACCCATTTCTAGAACACGTAATAACTTGAAATTAAGGTTTTTGTGCGATAACGTGAAATGCGAATGGGTATGGGTAGAGACGTTTTCCCACTTCCAAGTTTTCTTGAACCAGATCTTCTCTCCAGGAAAGTTGTGTCAGGAGTTTGGTGGTGCTGTAAGGGTGTGATTGACTGCAGCCTCCTTAAACTTGGTCAAGCGTTTGACATCGTTGACAGCAGAGTCTTAGTATTGCAATTTCGAGCTGATGTCTGAAAATCTGCTGTAGATACGGTTGGCAGTGGCGAACAAAAGCTGGTTTTCCGCTGCTCCAGGGTAGCGCTAAGCCTTTCACTAAAAAATTTGCATGGCAAAAACTGGCGCAGTAAGGCATCGAGGTTCCCATTCAATCTTGTCATTTCTCAGGCCGTTCCCTTTATGAATGTCACTTTTCCCATGTCTCAGATGCACACCTGTGATAACAGCAGACTGGTTATCTAGAGCATTCCGAAATCGCTCCAGAAGTTTTTAGATTTTTGCCATCTCAGTTTGTATTGTAAGGGAATGCCGTTTTTACTGCACTATTAGGGAAGATTTTGCGAATCGAACAAATATTAGATTGTTGAAGAACGTTTTGTTTGAGTCCAGTTATAACACTTTGAACTGGAGTGTTCGTTTCAGCAATTGATTTCGCACCAACCTAATATGTAGTTTACAAAGGTGATATAGATTAAGAGAGCATGCAGCTAAATCTCCTGCTTTACTGGAAATGCGCAAACATTCCGAAACGAATGCAAAGGAGAGCAAAAAATAATTTTCAGCTTTTTAACAAGATTTCTCTTTTACCAAATTTTGATAGAAGTCACTGTTTTACCTGGACGTGAATGGTCACCAATTAGCAGATTTTGAGAAAGCGATAGTGGGCAACGGTGACATGTGTGGACATTCGACGTTTTCAAAGACTCTATGCACATTATTATAATCAAAACGAAACTTCCAACCAAAATTTCTTGCGGAAATAATTGGAAGTTTGCTCGGACGTTCACCTTATGAACCGTAGCTTTTATCTGCACTCGTTCAACATTTAGTCACTTTATTTTATTTCTCTGAATTTATAGCTCATTCTGTCTTATTCTGTCTATACCTTTAAAATATTTGAATGACGCTTGCCGTTTCTGCATCAGCAGCCTCGCTTCAATAGAGTTGTTCAGATCAAGCCCGAAGGAAGCAATTGGCAGAATGGGAAAGACATGCGAATAAGCTGCGGAGACGACATGAACTGGAGACTTACAATGCGAGAAGGAGCAAGTGAGTGAGCCTCAGTATTATGCCATCACCTCTTGGCACAGGTCAACAGTGCTCGCTTCGGTAACTTCCATATTCTTATTTCTTTGAAGCTGGGCATTCCGTGATAACCTATACAGGTAGACCTAAATTACGGGAACAACAAGTGGTTTCCCTTCAGAGGAACTTGCTTTGCCTTGAGATTCAACTAAGTTGAGATCTCCTTCCGCGACGTTTCCGCAATAGTGCTCCGGTCCACAAGTCACGCTGCGTTCCATGCTGAGTCAAAGTTGAGTTTTAGCTACTAATGCTTGCATCCAGTCACCATCTAATTGTTTGGAACTCAGTCAGTAGTGTTAGTAGGTTCTGCGGAGACCCAAGATTTGGGCTTGCTCAAAACTTTAAAGAATTTGAATTTGTTGGGAAAACATCTTGAAAAATATGTGATGAGTTGACCGCCAACTACTTGCGCGCAGTAGACGGCGACTTCATTCAGTGTCTTGGGATGTCGAAACTGAAGGAGGATATCCTGGCGTCAAGGGTTGCCTCAGCCTTCCTACGGATTTTATGCAGAGCTGTTGGCGCACCACCGCTCTCTTCAGTAAACCCACTTTACCTTTTGTAAATCTCGAGAGTAATGGTAAAGACTTAGGAGTTATTCAGAAATTCCGGCTAAATATTTGTTGATTTTGATCTACTTGTTGATTGTTTACACAATGTAACGCCTTGATATATTGAGGCTTTTACTCTGTGGTTAGTGCAGAAGCTTTCTCGAAACGAACGGACGTCGTGACTGCACAATCACCGCGCGAACTCAGCGGGGGTGCGGCTTTATCCTCCACCGGATAGGGCGACGGAGTAGGTCCATCCTCCATCAAGTTTCCGAGACGCTGCAGTTCGCATAGAACCCGCACATCTCTTCATTGGAGGTGCATATAGCATTGCAACAGTGGAAGGGTGGTTTTCCTGCTGCGTACACTGTGCTGCCTTGAAGCTTGTAAACATCCCTCACTCCTATGCTGCGAGATGATGAAATGATGAAATCATGATGAAATCAAAGATGATGAAATCATTACCCGGTGCATGCGGGAGAGCCAGCAGTGACGTAATAGGCGGATCTCAAAGCGAACGTGTCTGAGTCCCTAGAAATGGGCCATTTCGCCCCACAGTCTGCGCCTCAAGATTGCGGTGTCTATGAGTGCCACCGCGTATCTCTAGTCGCTACAGCCCCGTTACGACGTTTTGTTTAATAGATCTTCGCGAGAGGACCCGGCCCAACGCGCGCTTGGAAAGCGTGCGTCGTAAGCCAGAACTATCGGCGGAGTGGTGCAACACCACTATGTCAACGTCTTGTCAAGATGGCGATGGAATAGTTAGAGGATCTCGAAGTCAATATGTCGAAAGATGAGTTGGTGTTCACTAGCTTGTCCAACAGCAACGTTCCACGAAGACAACTTGAGCTACGCGATTGCTATTCTTGCTTCATGAACAGAGGCAGGTTGAAGTTACTTATCCTTCTAGACCGATTTCGTACCACACAACGCTGTCCATCAAGCGAAATCATCGATAGCCGAAGGAAATCATTGACCATACCAGAACTCTGCCGAACTCTCCATACAGAAACACGATTTATATGTGTCGTGTTCCATGAGGCAGTGAAAGAAAACCCTTTGGCAATATTTCAATTAAACCTAAATTCTTTCCCTGTGCACTTTTCTTTATTGCCGTATTTTTGTCCTACGCTGCATATTATGCGAAAAATGTTGTGCCAGACTAGAGACTGTGGACTGCCGTTAGTGGATACGTTCATTTTCCTGCGAAACATTTTGTTGTAAACGCTGTTGCGTTTTGATGTAAACGCCTGTCCTTTGAGACCTCAAAAAACCACGGTTTTCATCTATGCTGTAGATAGCCAAACCGTTCCTCTTACTCCGCTAGTTTTCAACTTTTTCTCCAGTTCACTGCTTCGACGAACACCGATAAGCACTTGTTTTTGCATTTCAATTCTAGATTTCTTATGCTGGATGCTATTCGAGGTGGTAAGCAGGGGAAAGGTTGAAAATGGAAACTGGCGCAGTGGAGAGTTCGCAAAGGGCAGGAAGAACAGAAGTTTGTAAAGGGCAGGGCAGGAAGGAGGAGTCCTAAATGCACGAGCCTTTAACTACACAATCATTGAAGTACAGATGGTCAGCGAATCATTGATAGCGTAGTTCGATGTCGGCGAATTCACGCTTACAGTAGAGTCTGACACGCTAATAGACAACATTCTCAAATTCGAACTCAAACTCAAATTCGATCAACCATGCAAGGATGAAGTCCACAGCATAACAGAATGTAACGATTGTATGATGCAAGTGAATAATCCTGTTCCTGACATTTCAAACGTAGCTCACAATCGATGGTGATAATCACGCCTTTGTAGTTAGATGTGGTGCAAACGATAAACAATCTTAGGACCCTTGTTGAATTCAGCAGTGCGATGGTTCGGTAGAAATGCCCCATCGTAAGCTACGAAAGATAGACGAATATCGAAATTTTGGGAACGCTAATGTATTACCCTAGCGTTGGAAATATATCGGTTTTCGACATCCAATATCCATCTGCTACGTCAGTCGCGACTGATCGGTTCACCGATATCAGTTTCGAGACCTCACTCCTTTGATTGCGACAGTGAGGAAGCACTGGAAAGCGGCTCTGGTGGCAGTTACCACAGCCACGACTAGCACAATCCTAACCTATTTTTTCCGGGCCAATCCTATTATTAGCACTGCTAAAATTTGCTCACCCGAAGTAAAATGGATCGCAACTGCAGCGGCGAAGACACTCATTTCCGTATCTTCTTGCTCTCCAGTAACACTTCCTGTCATCCATTGATAACCGTTCTCTATTGATGGGCCATGCTCATATCAAATGTGTACAAGTGTAAGGTAATTATGGACGGCAGAATCGAGGCCCTCTACACTAAGTTTGCTGAGATGAACCATCTTGTCTCCAGCAATTCTAATCTGATACCCTAAAACAACTAAGTCGCGGTTCTGCCCTAATGAGCAGAACCACGACGGCCATCCTCTGGGTAGGTGCCGCAGTTGTTCTGATGTTGTGGCCCGTACCATACACGTAGCATATATTTCCGTCTGTGAAAAATGTCCGTTGCCGCATTATGATATAGTGTGCGGAACAAAGTGCTCATGTTGCGGTAGTGAGCATAATGTTTTGCTGTCTGCCTACTCAGAAATGTGGAACCTGCTCCTACGAGGAGGAAGTAACCCCTCATCACCTACCAGCCATCGATTGTCTGTTATTGTTGCCTACTTTACCTCCACGCCTTGCTAACATCGCCCACGCCTGTTCAACGCCATGCTACAATTGCCCACGCCAATAGGACGCTATGCCACAATTGCATACATCACGAGCAACGCCAATTGACATTACCAACCCAACGATTCCACCCCCTCTGCGAGCTCTGTACGCACGATGACGATGTGGTCTATATTAAAACGTGGGCGCCGAAATGTCTCTGAAAGCATCTCTCTCCGTGACCTCTTGCAGGAGCATCACAGTTGTTTATTTACCATGTGCATGTTGCGATACCTCTCAGCACATAAGGGCGCTGATAAGCGCAACGTGGTGTTCTCTCGATAGATAGTCATTTTCCTTGGATGATAAATATATGTATTCCACAGGCCATACATATCTCGCAACATCCTGCTTGACATTCTTTCCACTTCGTGCACTTCCTTTGTGAGTGATTACTAAAGAACATTTTCTTGAATAAAACCAATCAAAACCCTCATTTCATTGAGCGGCCAGGGCATAAATGAAAACTGTCAATAACCCAAGACCATGAAGTACTGTGTCTTGCAACAGGACAATAGGGGATCCGTTATAAAGCGAAATGTAAAGAATTTCTGACATATTTCAGCTTCAAAAGGTTTGCCACCGATAGAATGATTGGACTTGGTCGCAATAGGCACGCTGTGGATCCTGCAAGCTTGACTCCACAGGGAAAACCCAAATGAAAAAGCAAGGAAAATCGTGATTTCTCGTTGATGTTATATTCTCTAGATCTACGCACGTCTTAAACCTTCTCATTTCCTTCCAATAACTACAAGTGCACCTGAGTCAAAAAATTGCCCATTTATTACTGTTTAGTGACGTAAACTTCTCGGAAATGTTGTCATTAGCTCAACTATTTTCTCCGTTTTTGGTTGGAGAAGTGTTGCAATAAAGAAATTAGTGTTCAGAGAGGATTGAACGGTGTTTCAAATTTTTCTTACGAAGTGTAGTTTTCCCCAGAACTCCTTTGATTCCATCATGGGATTCCTTGAATCTTCCATCTAAGCGAAGTGCGTGGACTTGACTGGGATGCTGAAGCGCTGACTGGTGCATCGGATGCCACCACCCCATTCTCCTTCCCCCTATCTCCGAAGCATAAAATATTAGAACAAGTAGATGTTGTCAGTAGACAAAAATTATGGATTTGAAAAAAAAATACATTTTTGATATTGAGTCAGATGTAGAATATGTAGTGTAGTGCACGTACTACTTCGCTGTGCTTGATAAAAAAAATTTTTCCAAGGGAAACATTGATGAAAATCAACACAAATCAGAAATTTTCTGTAGGTTCTGCAGCTCTCGTTCCACCAGCAGTCTGCCATGATACAATGTAGCTTTGTTCACTATTTCCAGAGTGCTTTTCACGTAATAATCGGGCCACAACAAGGAGGGAGGGTGGGAGGCGGGAGCGTAAATTATTGTACAACGTTTGCTCGATCTTTACTTGCTCCGAAACTCACGACTCGTTTTTCCTGTTTGTTTTTCTGGCTATAGTGAAGGTTTTAAGGTAATCCTTAGTTAAGACCGAGTGTTGTTTGAGTCTTTTGCTTTGAAGCCTCGAAACAAATTTTGAAAAAATATAGGTCGTTATGAAAATTTTGCTTACAAAATCCAGAAATTCTCCAGGGCGATGTAGGATTACTGCATAATCCAGAAAGCGCACGAATCTTCTCAGGACAATCTCGCATGAAAACTCATCACAAGATAAATGAGAGGAAAAAACTGCGGCGGTTACCCCATGCTCCCACGGATAACCAATTTTCACCTGAGTTGCTTCCACGAATTTTTTCCAATGGAAAACAGAACTGCAGCTGATGGGTGAGAACTTTACCAATATGCTATCAAATCACTGTAAAACTCCATGAATAGCATGATTAGAAGCCAACTGTAACTATTGAAATGTAGGGCTTGGTTTCTCATCTAAGGAGCCTCGTTCTCTGCTCTTATCAACTTTTGGATGAATATTGCATACTCGTGTAGTAATCGTCATTAAGAACACGAGGCGGTGCTTCATCCCACTTTAGGCCACTGCCCAAAAGCTCTATTCTTTGCTGTTTTGCTCAGAAATCGCGAGCTGAATCAGTGTACTTGACGGAACCGAGAATCTGCACCGAAAGTTTGCGACAATGTTTTCTCGAAACCTCGCATATTTCCCAAGCGTTCCGTGCATTTGGCACTGTCGAGTAATGTTTAGACCGACGAAAAACATGTAATGTGACCACTGCAGGGAAATAAGCCGGCAAAACATGTACAATAACTAGTGCCCTCTCCCGCTCCCTGTAATTACGAACCTTCTATGCATTCGACTTCAAGCGCTCTCGAAATTCCGTTGTTTTAAGGGTATTTTTCGATTTACATCTTTTCAAATATTAAATTTTATTTCCATGAGTTCCTCGTTATTACAAAACGTTTTGCTGCAAAAAATACTCATAGGAGTAGACACGGAAAGTATTAGTTACGCGTTCAATTGTACCACTGTCGTCGTGGTCCTACCCAGTAATCGGTTCCCGTCTTCTTACTGCTCCAAACGTACACAGGTTGGTCCACCAAAGACAATGAGCATGTGCTTTCAGAGCACTTGCTTGTGCCCTCCAATTCAAGCACCAATAGGGAGTTCTCACCTGGTTGAAGGAAAGCAGCTGGTACATATAGAGTCATCTGAAACCTTTGTTAATGCTAAACTAATGTAATGTGCATCGAATGAACAATGTATCACCTGCGGGCCCTCACTAGCCCAATAACGGCCGAGATTGTTTCCGTTGATCACTGCCACACCCTTGCCCCATCCTGTTGTGTTGAGAAAGGTGTCAGTAGGCATGTCCACTTTGAACGTCCCATGATACACACCGTATTTTCCTGCGCCTTGCTGGAATATATCGTATATCACACCTTCTACACAAGTATACAGTATTATTTACCGTATTTGAAGAAGAGGTGTCTGCGTAGTCATGGATGATATCTAGTTTGCATTGAGTCCACCCATGCAACACATTCTTGTCCAACTCAACAACAGATAAAATTCCCTTGAAAAGAGAGATTTTCTGACGGTGGAAGGATTTAAAAAGAAAAAAGACAGAAGAGCAGGATTTTCGCCTGTAGGTGTCATTGTTATTAAGCCTGTTTTCGATTGGACAATTCTGGGTATTCTCATACTATCATCACTATGAGACGATGTAGTGAACCTAGTGGATGTGCTCTCCGATAATCTAAAGTGTCTGCTAGTGAGGAATCATTTATACTATCGTCTCTGCACCACACCCAGTTGCATCATCTGTCCCCCTCGGAGTGAAAGAGACTGCATGACATCAGGAATCATCTGAGATGTCATGAAAAGTCTGTAGTGACGATTAAATAGGCGAAACAGCACGACACTCGAATCAAAGAACTTCTAGAGAAAAACAAATTTCCAGAAAATCCACACCATCAGGCATACAACGAATACAGAAGCACGATAACGTTGATCTTGAAGTCCGAGTCACCATATTAGCACAAGAAGCTAATACGGTGCGTAAAACTGACTACTAATCTCGCGTACAGTTCAACGTTAAAAAAATACGAAATTCAAGTCACTCCAAGGTTCATCAACAGCCGATCATACAAGACTTCAGTATTCGAGGCCCGTACACACGCAATACACTACTTGAAAAGTGGCCTTCTGACTGTCTGCATATCCATACATTCCACTTATATCAGAATCCTCAATCTAGTCCAATCCCTTTGCTACTTGCTTGGACTTCCTCAAATACTCAGACATTCGGGCGTTTGGAGCGCCGGTCCACACAGTTTTTCGCGGCATGGCAACTGCGGGACAAACGCAAAAGTGGGCGGAGTTGACGCGCCTATTCCGCCGTTAAATGCGCCTTATCCTGTGTTTGACCTGCCGTGATCCTGCTATGGGAGCAGGATTAAGGCAGGTCATGTTCTATTGCAACCGGTGACTACAAAAAATAGTACAAAAGTGAGTACGCCGAGCAAGTTTGTGCTACTTGCGCCAGCGCTCGACGGGCCAGACATCTGCGGCGAGGCAGATTTTCCCGTCCGCACCGCATCGGTAAGAGACCGCATCCCACGCATGTTGATTGGCCCAACGGTACACTGGACTACAGTTTCGACCGGGCCTCGGCTCCAGACATGTCCCGTAGGGCTCGTCTAGTCTCCGTCAGAGTGGAGGCTAGACTAGCCCTACGGGACTTGTCTGGAACTAAGCTTTCACAGCCGTCTGCCAACTTATATACACTTCGGTTGCCACGTGGCATGGAGAAAAAAAAACAGGGTGCAGTTAACCTGCATATAACCTGCCTCACTGCAGGTTTTCATCGACGAATCGATGATCCCCATTGTATCCATGCTCACCGTCCATATCGTACCTCATGTGGAGGGGGCGGGACTGACCCATCTTATGCTTGAGATGATACTTCCTAGTCAGAATGATGCTGTAAGCCGCGCAAGGCACACTCTTCTCACATTACTCACTTAACTCACTCACTCTTCTGTACAGTTTCTACAATAAATATTTATCCACTGAACCACCGCATCTATTGCGCATTCGGGCTACATAAGTCCAAGGAGTCTAAGGTGCCACCATCCGCCAATAAGTCGCACATCCTGCTCCATCCGCACATTCAGAAAGTATTCCTGCTCCACCCGCGACTACCTGTTGGAAGCCTGCATAGGCTTAAAGTGGGAGGGTTCACCGGCGCTCCAAACGCGCGAATGTCTGAGTAGGTGGTGAAGCGCATGAGAGTAGACATAGATCACTCCTATAAGTATGTACCTTGTAATCGTTGATGGTCTCGTAGGTCTGCCGTCCCTGATTTTCAACAAATATAGTCAACACATCTCCCGGATTACAGCCATCCAGATCAACTAAGCGTTTAGACTTTCCATTATATGAGTGTACGAAGGTTCCCTGAAAATTGAGCTGCAATTTAAGTCCCAACCATAAGGCGCATTCAATTTTCGCCAACTAACCAAGTGTTTCTTGTTCATGTACACGTATCCAAAGTCCTTGAGCTGTTTCACCTCGAGACTTTTGCCGCATACATCCATTTTCTAGAATAATTTGGAAGGAACGTCAGGACACAAGGACAAATATGCACACAGAGAGAGTCAATCGTTATTGCACACCTTAATACAAGGCTGCGTCGCATCTCCTGCGCGGCACAGCAGAGCAGCTACCCACGAACTCACATTATTATGTTCAAAAGGAACAATCCGGCAATGTCCGACAATGAAAGAGCCCAACTGGTCTGCCGCGCTACTTAGCTGGTGCGGCGCGACTTCGTTTTCAAGTGTGCATTAACGATCGATGCCCTCCATAGTTTGATTATGACATTACCCTAGTGTAGAGTACAAAGCCGAATGGTTGATTGATTTGTTCAAAAGACATTGGGGATGACGATGAAATGCAGTTTCGCCTGTTCGGAGGCCGCGTCAAGTCATCCACTGGTACCATTTGCACATTTCCGAATGCCCTCTTCCTGGTGTATACAAGTTATTACCTATGTAGAAAAAGATAAGCGTACGAGAACTAACGGATTGTTCTCCGGAACATCCAGCGGTTGAGTCTTCCAACCTGGGATGCTTTTTATCCAAGATCTGATACCCAAGTATTTTGGAGTGACATCACCTGCTTCTGATATAGGAGCAAAGTAGTCATAAGAAGTTATACACTGCAATAAGAGTTCTGAGTTCCTTCACAATGAGGTGAACAGCAAGCAGGAAAATGTTGTCCAAACCGGTGCATTGGTTTCAGCTCCATTCCAGAATCCAAAATTTGTGCCGCCATGAATCATGTAGAAGTTTATGTTAGCCCCCAGATTATACATATCTGAAATTAAACAGTAGGTGTTTGTGAATGTTGCCAAACAAAGTGCTTTTGTACACGTCTGAAATTTCCTTATAAGCTGGTTTGGACTTGCCGATTTTTCAATAATACCTCATGTAATGCCCTTCGAAACACCTTCATTGCATTTAATCTAAAGGTCACCGACATCACCGCTCAAGCTCAACAGTTTTGATTTATTTCGGAGGAATGCAGACGAGCACTTTTTCCTTCGCTTTTTCTAGAATCCTTTCTGAACGATCCGATGCGTTCTGATGCTTTGAAGTAGTGCACTAAGCACTCTCCTGCTTTTCGGTTCAAATAATCGCGGATGCTTCGCTGAAAAAACGTTTGAGATGAAAGAAGGCTCATCTCCGGCGCTGCCAGAATCGGCCAAGACCCGCCTCCAGTATTTGCCTTCAATCTCTAGAATTTATGTAGTTCACCAACAATCATATTCTTCTGAAATTTTGCCACCCTCCTCAGCACCGGAAGCTCTGACTACGCAACAGAAAGAACGACTTAAAAATGACAGTCTCCGAGTCTTTTCCGCTTCCTAGTCTCTCGTGTTCAGAACACAGGGCGCTAAGCTCGTGCTCACAAAATAAGTGATGGACTCTACTAGTCATAGAAATTATATCGTTTATATCGCTAAAAATTATATCGCTATCCTTTTAAGGCAGCGTCCCACCTCAAAATCATTTTTGAGATTTCAGCGTGAAAAGAATCTCCAGGAGCTGATGACCGCAACGGTATACGTGATTCCATGCAAGACTTCTGGAAAACCCTATTTCCGAGCCGCAATTTTTAAGGAGCCTCTGGGCGGAGCCAAGTAACTTTCCGAATAATTCACACCACTAAGCGCACCTCATTAGGAAATTCGTATTAATCGTGAGAGTTCCTCATCAACTCCTTAACGGAATAGAAACTGCGTTCCATTTATTACTAGCAAAGGAGTTTACGGTCCGGAAACCCTGCAATTCCGCTTTCGCTCCAGAGCCAATGCGGGATTGCAGGGTTTCCGCACTACGTATTTCCTTGCTTGCCGCACATGGAGCGCAGTTTCTATTCTGTTAGGGAATGGATGAGGAACTCTCGTGAAGAGTAAGATTTTTTCCAGAAGATGCTTCTCCTGGAGTGCAGTATTCAGAAAGTTACTGGCTCCGCCCCCAGCTCAGCCCAAAGGCTCCTTAAAAATTGCGGCTCGGAAATGGGGTTTTTCAGCAGTCTTGCATGGAATCACGTGTACCGTTGTGATCATCAGCTCCTGGAGATTCTTTTCACGCTGAAATCTCGAAAACGATTTTGAGGTGGGACGCTGCCTTTAAGGTTATCGTTCGGTAACGGTGTGGAAAAAAATAAGGTCGACGAGAGAAAATCGGAAGACGTTCTATACTAACCTAATGGATTGGGCATCAAAATAAATTTAAGTGAAGATAAGAAAATTAATTTTATTGCGAAGTCTCTCTTCAAGAAGCAACCTGACCATTGCCATTTCAATGAACATTTCCAAGAAATTTTACAAGAAAAGGACACCAAACCTGTCATTGTTCATTGTGTGATGCAAGAATGGTTGGACTGCTTAGGTGCAGTCTCCGTTTCCACTTTGCTGTCATTAGCACAAAAATCCTTCAGGGCATGCAAAGTGAGCGCTTATTTTAGGAATAGGGTAAACGCCGTTGCTTAGATGGCCTCTTGGCTAATCACATAGGACCAACGTTGGTAAAGTAGTCCGCCCAGAAAGACCTAATGAGAGTCCCTTATGAAGTTGAAAAATTGCGGATTGTGCGAAGTTTAGCATCATTCTCCTCTTGGTTGCAACAAATTAAGGCAAGAACACCCTCAACCAATTCTTTAACTCTAGAATCCATATTTCAATTGCTTCGGTGCGGTTTGTCAGTTGGTACATGACTAGATTGGTTTCTTTTATTATGGGCTGCTATTTAAATAAACAAGTAATGTTGGCGTAGAGCTCGCGATTTCCAAACTGGACAGGAAAGATAACCTATACATACGTAAATGCCAAAGTTCTATTCTTAACTTGAGACGTGTATACCTACATTTAGCCGAGTTCACAACTTCGTCAGGAGATGGAAGGGTAGCGGACTTCTGACCCCATAAAACAAGCCATCCTGGATAATACTCAGAGTTCACCAATGGTCCGTGGCCTAAATTTGTACTGATCTGAACAAATCACATTTTCTTCTGAAATATCCTGTCTCAAACGCTCACCGTTGGGCAAATACTTCTTCTGAGCTGCAAACGAGGAGTTAATATTTTTATCGGATGACGGTCCGAAATCGACTGTGGTGAGAGTGTTGGGAATGGCTCCACATTTCAAGAACGAGTTGGAACCACCATCAGCTGCAAAATGAGGATTCCTGGCATCAAAATGACGTCAAATGAAAGGTCCGTGATCTCACTTGTGTACAGCACGGCTTCGTCGCCGAGATAGCTTTTGAAGAGGTCTCTCAGCCAAGTCGTATAGCCTCTAAATGTTTTTTTTTGCCGTAAATTGGGAAAATTTAATTTGAAACTAAAGATATCAGTTTGAAAAAAAAATGAACTGAGGAGAGGTTATAACATTTCTGAGAGGGATGGGGATATGGGCTGTTAGTTTAGAAAGAGGCATTGGAGGACTTTGTCTGCATTTACGACACGCTGGAAGATGCGTCTGAAAAAAAGATTTTTCTAACTGGCAGCAAGGAAACATCAAAAAAGAAATCACACCACATCCCAAAACTTACAGGAAAAGACGTAAAATTTGAATCCCGTGCTGGCCGACGTGCTAAAGTCGTAATTGCAGACGAAGTCACTCCATCGGCCTTCTCTGAGCTAGCAGACTATCCAGTTGCCTGGTTTCCCCCAGCTGACACCTCAAGGTCAACGCTTAATTTCTGACCCTCCCTCATCTGTTGTCATCTTCTCTTCAGTTGCTCTTGAAAAGAACGGCAGCAGTCCATGACAGCTTTTAGGAGCAACTGAGGATATGATTGTGGCAAGGATGAAAAGGCCACGCCCACAACAGGTTCTGATCTCGGGGTGTTAATGCTGGAGAACCGCATTCGAGCTGCCTAGCTGCTTCTCTGTTATCAGAGAAAGGACAGGGACACATCTACTCTTTTTTCCTTTCTTTTCTTTCCCTCCTCTTTTTTCATTTTTTTTCCTTCTCTTGTTCCTCTTCCTTTTCTCTTTTCTTTTTTCTTCTTTATGTTAGCTGCAACATTGAAATCTTAAACAAATATGCCGTATGTGATCAAAACCTGTCCATTCATAATTTTACCAGAAATCCTACAGAAAAGCGACACCTGTCACACGCCTGGTAGCTCCCATACTCATTTTCAACCTGAACCATCAGTACTGGTCCATTGTTTTGTCGCATCATTGGCTTCACCACAGGGAGCAGCACAGAGAACCACTTCGCCACTTCTTCTTTGAATCTGCAAATGTACCAACGTCTCTTGGATAAAATGTATATAGATCTAAATCAAATCTTCGATTAAGACCTTTGTTCACTTGTCCGCATCATCGATATGTTCTTTTTGAGCAGCCACCATGGAAGACCACCATTCTCCCACTCTGCGCAGATGTAAGGGCCTAATTTGAAGACCAATTTGGGAAAAATCATGAAAGTGCATCATGAATAAATGAAATACGTACCTACCCTGATTAAAGTGTACATTCCTAAGTCGTATGCAATCCGAGAAAATTCGGTGAAATTGCGCCAGTCAGAGAAATCATACCTAAACACATTTCATAGAGAACTCTACCCCTTTTTATATAGAACATAGGTAGAACTTTGAACAGTACAAAACGCAAAATTCTTGGCTGAAACTGGGTCAAATGAACAATGCTGCTGAATTCCCTGAATTTCCGGAGAAATTCGAGGATCCCTGGTACCGCTCTACCCTTAGTACCTTTGTCCTCCATGGGAAAAACCACTGAAGAACTTTCGCAAGCAGAACATAAGCAGATCTTAACCCGTCATTCTGCTACAATTTCCCTGCCCTTTTATAGACAATGCAGTAAATTTTCTATAGTTCTCCGAGACGAAGCGACTTCAAATGCATATTTGGACTACATTGCAAATAAGAGTAAGATTGCAGATGATGAACAAGGTCACAGATTGCTTACGATAAGAGCAGTCACCAGAGAACATCTAGAGAAGCGGCAAAACATGATAGAAAGGCCAACAAAGTGCAAATTAGCAGCAGACAACGACATCAGAAGGCAACAAATGGAAAGAAAGGAAGAGAAGGTAATGAGGCACTCAAAGACTGTCGCTATTTACGTATTCGTGAAAATGGGTGGTTAACCCAAAGAGGGATACAAGTGAAATTTTTTTCAGAAAAATAGATATGGAAGCCGTTCTGCTTGATGCTTTGCAATAAACGATTCAAAGCAAACTTACTCTCCTTCGTACACTTCATGGAAATTCCACGGAATATAGTATTGGATCGCGTTGAATCCAAGTGCTCGTACCCTTTGAAGTCTGAAATGAGAATGCAAAAGCTTTGCTTTGCGAGGAATGTTAATGTTCGAACATTAATGTTAGGTTTATTTTGCTCCAAAACGATTTCCATTGAAATGAAAAAGATGGGAAAAGTTCGTTAAAGATTGAAATTACATCAGTGGTGAAAATAACGTAATTTGGTAGAATTACGCGAGTCTTAGTGAAAAGTTTTCTTTTCTCTCCAGCATTCTTCCAGTGTTCCTCGCTCTGCAATCTGTTATTTTGTTTAGCTACAGAAATTTGGAAACACATTAAGAAAGGACTTATGTATGTATGTGGGAACGCTGGAAGATATTCGGGAAAGCACGTCTAACGCTCAATATGCCTTTATTTCGCTGAATCAAGATAAATAAAAAATAAAATAAAAAGAGAACACATTCATTGTCGTTAAGTTACGCACGAAAATCAGACAACTCGAATACTCTTCTTCTTAACAGAAACTTGAGAGAAAAAAGACATTATGGTAAATGTAATCGATGACTACCTATCTTTCCACTGGCTTGGATTGATCCTGAAGTAGTGAATTGATCCAGAAATATAGCGAAAAGGTTGACCATCGAGTAAAAACTGATCATTCGGGTAATCGACCACAAATGAAGCAGCGGTTCTGAAACAAAACCGAATGTAACTTTTCCAATCACCTCCAGTAATCTTCGCCCAATGGAGCGTGTTCCACTCACCCGAAGTTTTCAGCTTTAGACCAGGCATGGCAAGGAATAGCAGAGAGTACGGATAAAAAGAACATTGATGTGTTCAACACTAACCGCATGGTGTACTCCTGAAAGTTAATTTATGGTTTTAAACCGTCATGGAAACCTATTATCCAGAAATTAAATTCCAAGAAATCGATGCGATGGGTATTAGCGGGATAAAGTGTTCCAACTGCCGCCGTGCTATCAGAGCTCATCTATCACAGCGGTCGAAACTGCACAGGCGTGAGAACTCCCTGTTATCGGAGCAAACAAACGAAGAACCACGGCCAAATGACAGGTGAAAGTGAAGGACCAAAGAGTGTTGTTATTCCGAAAAAAAACAGGTGTTCAGGATTAGATTTTTTGTCCATTACTTTGGAAGGAATAGGAAAAAAAGAAATAATACTTGTGGTCATTATGATTCCAATCTGGCTCGTTTGCGGCCACACACTGTGCCCTGGATTCTAAGCAGAGGAAATGAAAAAGAAGGCAGTGGCATGCTTATTCAGTTTTTATGAGAAAATTTTCTTTCGCAGTGCGACTTCCTGCGTTATTAGTGTTGAACGTCTAGATGTCCAAAAGGTGGAAGATTGAAGTTGGCGAGGCAGGCGAAAATCAGAAGTTTTACCGAATTTTTAGCCGATTTTTTGGTTAAGTTTCTGCCGATTTTCGGTAGCAGCTCAGCCGCAGTCGGCTGGATCTAGCGGCTGGCCATGGATCCCTTGGATAACCATGGATAATCGTACCGTTAGTCCCGGAATCGATGGTTTTCCACGGGACTATACATACACGTACATAGTATACATTGATTCACACGAATTTTCTTGAAGAAAAAAGTCTTCACTGCGTGTTGAAGAGCACTTTCTATAAAGCAAAGGTCTGGCCAACACAATGCTCCAAGGAAAGATCCAACACCTCACCCAAAGAAAATTTTCTTTGATGAATGTGGAACTTTTTGGATTCCCCCCCCCCCCCCCTGGAGAAGCAGTTCTTCGGCACATCCAAACTAAGGCATCTTCTTCCGAATCTTCATATTGAGGCCCAGGTTGTAAACTGCCAGGCATTAAGTAAATTCTGCTCTCAGCCACGTTCTGCTCCTATGAACCATCTCGAGCAGCACTTAATCAAGCAGACAGAGTAACCTCTTTCTAAGATGTCTATGTTTGTTGAATGTTTCCGAATCTGCCTCCGCAATACAAACAAAACAAAGCTTCAATTCATTCAGCAATATCCGCTCCTCATTAAAAGTGGCCCACTTTCCCGGGAATTTTCATTGCATTGTTTACTAGAGGGATTAAAGTAAATGGTGTCGAAGGTTACGCACTGATCGGCAGTGCTTTTCTTAAAAATTATCTCCACCTACTTTTTCATCATGTTTAATTGTCAAGAACGCACAGCGATCACTAATTTAACAGCGCCCAATCTAAATGCCTGTATTTTTATGGAATGCTTTAGGATTCTATTTCCACTTCCCGAACCATACTCTTGTTTCCGAGAAGTTTCGTGATCAAAGCTGGTCAAAGTTGTAAGCTCGAATCCTTCTGGAAGTGATTTTCATAGTCTCAGGCTCTGTGTGCTTACGATGTGGTTCTCCGGCCAAACGAAGTGCTAACACCAAATCCGGGTTTTGTTCTACTAAGGAGGAAAGAGAGTCTAAAAAGTGGGAGAGCACAAGAACCGTGTTTCGCCTACTCGCACAAATTTATTGGCAGAAATTTGGAAAAGAGATAATTAAGGAAATCTTTCTGAAAGTAGGATAGTAGGATAGCGCAAGTTTAGCTCTCCATAATCGTTCAAAGCTTGCCTATCCAGCTGATGGATTTATGAACTTCCAAAGCTGTTGCGGCCATTTATTTTGGGACAACCTAATACTATCTCAGCTACCACTGGTTTCATCTAGTGGTCATCCAAATATGTGGATCTTAAACAGTATGTATGCTTAATGGGTTTTGGGGACCGAGGCTGGACTTGCGCAAACGAAGTTTGGTTTAGTCAGAAAAGCTTTTTACAAAATATTGGATGATTTGAACTCCAGCCTGTGTCGAAGCTTAAGGAACATATTCAGGAGGTGAAGCCCATTTTTCAAATAACCCATTGATCCCCATCCTATGTGCATTTTTCTTCGTCACCTTATTTTTGAGAAGTTCCCGTGAGTGCACTGATAAGCGCAACGTGGTGTGCTCTCAACAGTTCCTTGCTTGATAAATATGTATATTTCAAAAGCCACTGAAACATATCCCGCAACATCCTGCTTGACATTCTTTCCAGCCAAACAGGTGTCTTTGATTAGCAGCTTATATTCGCGCATTTCCTTTGTGAATGAGTACTGAAGAATATTTTCTTAGAGGCAGCACTCAGGGAGATTCTCACTTCTGAAATGAGTCTCTTACCATGTAGCAGACAAAGCGGTTTCGTAGCGCCAGCAAACGCGGTTGAAATGGGTGCGCATGTCGTTTGGCGGAGGCTGGCCTATGGAATTCGAACCATTTGCAGTGCTTCGTGGCTGGACCCATCACGGAACACTCATCCGCGCTGTGAACACACATGAAATACCGTCATCATTTCCTGTGTTTTTCAGGTGTTTCACGCTAACTCATCGTTGTCGATGATGAGTTCATCGTTCCTAAAAACATCGATATACCGCGAAATCTTCAACACAAAAACAAAAAGAGATTTTTGTTTTGAAAATTTCGCGGTATACTGGGGTTTTTAGGGACGATGAACTCATCGACAACGATGAAGTAGCGTGAAATATGCGAAGAACACAGAAAATGATGGCGATGTTTCATGTGTGTCCACGGCGCGGACGAGTGTTCCTTGATGGGTCCTGCCACGAAACCATGCAAATGGTACGAATTCTGTGACCAGCCCCCGCTGAAGCGAATGCGCACACTCTTTCAACGGGCTTAGTTGGCGCGACGAAGCCATTTTTGTCCATATCGGCAGATGTGTCCACGACAGTATCATCGCAGGTAGGCGGCCATCCACGGGGTTCAACTTACTGTTGCGATTGTTCAGCGGCCCGCTACATGGTAAGCGACTCATTTCAGACGTGAAATTTTCCGTGAGTGCTGCCTTTAAATGAGAAACAAAGTGCTCTGCATGCATTTCATTGAGCGGCATTTCATTGAGCGGCAAGAGCAGAAATGAGAACTTCCAGTAGCTACGAAATAGTTGGGTCTCGGAAAAAAAAAACAATAGGGAATCCGTTTCAAAGCGAAAAAAAAATGTAAGGAATCTCTGACATATTTCAGCTTCAAAAGGTTTGCCATGGATAGAATGATAGGACTTGGTCACAACAGGCACGCTGTGGATCCTGCGAGCTTGACACCACTTCAAAAACCCAGATGAAAAACAAGGAAGAATCGTTATTTCTTCTTAATGAAATAATCTCTTGACCAATGTACGTCTCGAATTTTCTCATCTTTGGAAAATTCATATTTAATTGACAATACAAGTGTATTCGGAAGATTTGTGCACGTACTATATATTATTAATGTGGACTTCTCCGAAATATTGTTACTAGCTCAACTGCAATATTTTATCGATCTTCGGTTGGAAAGCAGTGTCTGAATAAAGAAGTTAGTGTTCAAATGGGATGCAAAGGTGTCTTGAGATCTCCCAGTGAGATACAATTTTTCCCAGAAGAACCAATGAATCCGTCCTGGAGTCTATAAGACCTTCCATCTTCGCGAAACCGGTGAATTTCTCCCAATTTTGACTGGAATGATGAAGCGCTGACTGGTGTATCGGATGCCACCACCTCATCCGACTTCATATCACAAAAGCTATGAATCATTGTCAGCGGATAAGAAAAAAATTCGCAGCATTCAAACCTCGCGTGATCTTCTAATTTTTCTATTTCTAGCAGGATAATCTTTCAAAAACTGCCTAAATACGGAATAACAGTGAATTTCTATTCTATTATAGGCGCCTATACTCCATTTCCCTTGCTGGATGCAATGCAGGCGCTTGGTTCGACCGACTGGATTTTACCTCCGATTAGTCCGTTTGAACAAATCGAATTTTGAGTCAGTACATACAAGCATCGCATCTAGTGACGACATCGATCTGGAGAACAACTCCAGATCGATGTCGTCACTAGATGAAAATTATGAATTTGAGAAAAAAAAAGAACAATGAGAATTTTGATATTGAGACATGTAGTGAGAAGCTGGAGAAGAAAAGAACACGAATCCCGCAAACTCGAGCAACATAGTCAGATTTTGACGAGGACTATCTACGGCCTGCCGTATGTTAGGTGAAGACAAAGAGGAAGGCCAGCGGAGGCTGCTCAGAAAAATTTTATAAAATTTATTACTTACTAGCGCCCCTTCGGGACGCTAGAAAGTGGGGTGGGGCAGCCACTTGAGGTATGTGTGAAAGCACACATGCGAAATGCTTAGAAGACTAGCGAATAAGCAAAACTAAAGATTAGCTGTCTGGCCGCTTCGCCAACGTTGGGCTTCGAGACTTCTCGCGATCCTAGCCTTGCTTGCAAATTCTTAATCATGCATCTTCACACATGTAAAGCGAATTTCCGATGCAATGATACTACCTACTCTTTTTTGTCACATTTCTTACATGCCTATGGACCCGTTATGAACAGCCACTCCCAACTTTGCACAGCAGTATCTTTCACATGGCTTTAGTGCTTGTGAACAATGCAGTGTAACCAATGCCGTGCGAATAATCACCTGAAATGATTCATGCTTCACCTTACTGAGATTGATCCCAACTGACGAGCTTCTACTCCAATATACAGGGAGGAGGAAGAGGTGATCGACTTAGACACGAATGAGTGCGTACCGCGCCCCTACTCCACCGGCAGAGGTGCATCTTGGCGCTTTCCCCATTATTGGGCCAGGGCAGACCCATTCTTCATCCGTGGCCTCGTTCCCTGGCATCTCCCACTAATGGGCCCTTGCGGACCTAATCCCCATCGATGGACCCGTACCCTGGTGTTCTCCCACTATTGCGCCAGGGCAGACCGATTCCCCATTCGTGGACCTGTATCCTGGCGTTCTTCCCACTATTGGGCCAGAGCAGACCCGATCTATCGGTGAACCCGTATCCTGGCGCTTTCCCCACTATTGGGCCAGGGCAGACCCATTCTCCATCCGTGGCCTTGTTCTCTGGCATCTCCCCACTAATGGGCCCTTGCGGACCTAATTCCCATCGATGGACCCGTATCCTGGCGCTTTCCCCACTATTGGGCCAGGGCAGACCCAATCTCCATCCGTGGCCTCGTTCCCTGGCATCTCCCCACTAATGGGGCCTTGCGGACCTAATCCCCATCGATAGACCCGTACCCTGACGTTTTCCCCACTATTGGGCCAGAGTGGACCCTTTCTCCATCGGTGAATCCGTATCCTGCCTTTTTCCCACTATTTTGCTCCTGCGGACCCGATCCATAAGAGGTGGATCTGTATCCTGGCGTTTTCCCAACTATTGGGCCATTGACCCTTTCTCGATCGGTGGACACCTATTCTCATGTTTTTCTGAACTACGGGGCCCCGTCACATATGTGGTTCACCCGCATTCTATGTAAATCTCGAGAGTAATGGAAGAAAGTTTAGAAAGTTTGATCAGTTGCACAACTGGTTTCAGAAAATGTCACAACAGCTAATGATGACGCGTTCTTCGTTCGTTCATCCTGTGTATTTGGTTGTACTGCCCTACTTAAAAACAGACTGATCATCATGCTGCGTATTCCCCATGGGACCTCAATGAGAGGTGTCCAAAGATCATATCCCAAATGAAGATATATGACGCTGCCAACTAATTTGTCCGCGTGAAAATGCAAGTTGGGAATGAATGGTCACAATCCGGGGTATGGCACAGTGAAAATGAACTAGTGGCAGAGCTCGGAGCGTTCGGATTTTGCCATTCGTTCCCTACTTTGCATTCTTACGAGGATAAATTAGTTGGCAGCGTCATATATGCCAAGTAAATACCACCCTATGGCCTCCACGGCACACACCCATACTGTCGAGGTGGTTATCGCACCATGCTTCGAAGCGGTATGAAATGGGCAGCAAGGCTCCAGCACAGGGGCTGCTCTGCTCCGTACATTGCTGTAAACATTCTCTCACTCGGAGGGTTCGAGACCGCTAGCCGCTGGTCATCCGACTTCCGCTACGTCTATGCACCTATGACGAAACATCGGCCGAAAGCCCCGTCAGCTTCGCAACCTCGCGAGGCACAGTCACTAATTGAACCTCACGGCGGGCGCAGCGATCACGTGCTACTCCCCCCTACGCCTGCGCTCCAGAACATTTTGTTGCACTACCAGGATTTATATAAGAGAATACAGTTCTGTACCAGAAACAATAGCAAACACGAAATAATTCTGACTAATAAGCGAGAAATACTGTCAACAATACGCACCAATACTTTTGAGCCACTCGGTCTAGTGGAATGCACGTACTACTTCGTAGTGTTTGATAAAAATTTTCCCCTGGGGAACAACTAGTACTAACATGAAAATCAACGCATGAATCAGTAATTCTCTGTATGTTCTGTTGTTCTCGTCCATTACTAGTGTGCAAAGATACAGTATAGCTTTGTTCATTATCTCCAGACTGCTTTCCGAATAATAATTCGGACACCATCGGAAAGGGCGGAGGGAGGAGTGGTAGGCGGGGGCGTAAGGTACTGTGCAACGTTTGCTCAATTATTATTAGGTTGGTGCAAAAATAATGCGCGTTTTCATGCCTTTGATTCCGAACCCCATAACTCCTTCCAAAATCAATTTTTTTCGAAAAGCTGGGGAGTATTGTAATCCGCAAATCATTAGCCATAAGGTGCATGTTCCTTGACTGCCGTCTTACGTGGCCTTCTAGGACCGACGAACTTCCAGAGGGTAATTTTGGTATCCCTTTAGTCTTCGAGGAAATTCTCCCGGAAGAAGTCGTCCAAGTTTTCGAGGAAGTGGAAGTGGGTGAGCGAGAGGTTCGCTGATTATGATATATGACTCCGAGCTTCCTAGCCCAGTTACTTCAGCCTGTGAAGTATCTGTTGTGCAAGGTGTGCCAGGATGGTGCTGTGTAGGAGTGTAGACTCCATTTTATTGAGCAACGCTGAGCTCACACAGTGAAGTTTCTACTTCATTTCATTTATATCTTGAAATACTTCCTAGAGGAGAAAAAGTGGGTGGTCTGCAGCGAGCGGTTTTTGCAGCAGGTCACCACGAAGTCGCCGTAACCTTATTTTGGTGTTTGTTCCGATTCTGGGAGTGTTTCGGTGCATCTTCCTTGTCCAACTGTTGAGCAAGGCACTTCATTTTGTCGTAGGGGGCCTATACTTCATATTTTATTACTAAGCGACCTAGTGTCTGGTCGCAGTTCTTTCACTACAAAGGCGCGGAGCAGACCTCTCAACGAGGATCGGTATGGTACTCGTTCAGTATGCGCGACAACTACTCTTCGAGCTTTTTCATCCTCCCATTCCTAATGAAGGGAGGGATGGTCTGTTGACAATCACCGGCGAGGTTCTGCAAAACCAAATATGTTGTTCTGAATGGATGCTCTTTGATAATTGTCATCAGCTGTGGATAGAAAATCCAAGGAACACCTACGCGACATTCCTTATTTTCGAAGCAGGGCACACCAAGGCTAAAAATCCAGAAGCAGCTTGGCGGTGTGCATTCGATCACAGTCCCTTTGCCTAAACTATGGTGGTATTCGGAGCGGTTCCTGCTGCGATCTGCCAAGTTTTAGATCGCTGAAGTAAGTCTGGCAAAAAACTTGTTTTGGCGCCTTTCGTTCCAGAACTAAAAATTCACCAGAAACATGAGCGTCGTTCAAAATGCACAGGATATTTGAAAAGGCCATGAAATTTGCTACAAAATCTTATATAACTTCTCATATCGGTGGTAAGAAAAACTGGGAGTTCCGCGCCCAAGGTGAAGCAAAGGAAAACGCGCATTATTTTTGCACCAACCTAATAGTTCGCCAGAAACCCAAGATTTGTCCTGCTCGCTTTGCAGTCCATGGAGAAGGCTTCGAAGTATTTTTGAGGTAAAACCGGGTTCCGCAGGAGGCTTTTGCTTTGATGACTTGAAACAAATTTTGAACAAATGTGGGTCATTACAGCAGTTTTACGTGCAAAATTCACAAAATCTCCTGAATCCCCGGATCTTCATCTCGTATGGTGCTTACAATGAAGAAAGAGCATAAAGTGTTTTTCCAACACATCTGCCGTCTGCCATGAAACAGGATTATACGAAAACTGGAAAGGAAAGACCGCGGCTATTCCATGCTCGCACAGATAACCAAATTTCACCCAACTTGCTTTCAGTGGAAGGAACGAAACGGAAAATAGGTATTTTTGTGTGTGTTTTTTCTTACTCAAGAATTTTTCTCATTGGAAAACGGAACTGCAGCGAGTGGGTGGATCAGAGAGGAGAACAAGCCTGACACATTCGCAACCTTACGCTTTTGGCATACGTCACGTGGAACACGCGCATTTGAACGCGCGTGGGTCCCGTGCTCAACCGCTTGAGCACGTGATCTCATGTGGTATGAATTTTTCCTCTGCGGCATAGTTCTCCGAATTCGCGCGGATTTGAGATCGATCGTTTGTGGTCGTCAGGAGTGTTTCCAAATGCTTGTCATCCATTCACTTGATATTGATTGAAGTTTCTTCTTCACATGTATCGTTCTTTCTGTTGTACATTTCAATCACGTACTAAAAACACTTTGAGGAAAAATCTGCTCTGAGCAGTGCGTGGTTAGAAATGAATATTTGTTGGTACACCACTACATAGGAGTTCGCTAATTATGACTGCGTCACAGAAATATAACACTGAAAAGAGCGTGCTCCGCCGGTTGAGCACGAGATCCCACGCGTCGCACCACGCGTGTCAGCCGGTTGAGCACAGTGTCGTGAATGTGTTGAAAAGTATCAAATCATATAATATGAAATAATATGAAACTTCATATACAGCCTGAGTACAGGCCAACTATAACGTTTGAAATGTAGGGCTAGGTTTTCTCATATAAGCAACTTTTGGAGGGACCTCGTTCTCTGCCTTATCAACTATAGTGTGAGTATTGCATATTTGCCTAGTAATTCTCATCAAGAACACGAGGCGACGATTTGTCCCACTCAAAGTCGTTGTCAGAAGCTATAGTTTTTGCTGTTTTACTCGGGGATTGCGGACCGAATCATTGCATGTTGCGTTACTGAAAATGTGTACTGGATTTTACGGTAATTTTTTTTGCTATCTCGCAAGCTTCCCTAGCGTTTAGCGACCAGAAAATATTCAGCACTATCAAATAAGGCTTAGCCCGACGGGAAACAAATCATCACTGCATAGAAATAAGACAGCAAACAATCTTTACACAATCATATTTTTTCGAATTTTAAATTTCATTTGCATGAGTTCCTGGCTATCACAAAACGGTGTGCTGCAAAAAAATTCTGATAAGAGTGAACATGGACAGTATCAATCACTTGTTCAAATGTACCACTATCGTTGAGGTCCTACCCAATCTATCCACGTTGTCGTCTTCTAACTGCTCCAGACGTAGATAGGTCGGTCCACCAAGGACAATGAGCATGTGCTTTCAGAGCAATTGGTAGTGCCCTCCAATTCGAGCACCAATAGGAAGTTCTCACCCGGTTGAAGGAAAGCAGCTGGTACATATAGGGTCATCTATAATTACTGGTAACAAATATTGGTAAGGTGCGTGTGTGGGTATATTATCACCTGAGGGCCCTCACTAGCCCAATAACGTCCGATATTGTTTCCGTTGATCACCGCCACACCTTTGCCCCATCCTGTTGTGTTGATAAAGGTGTCAGTAGGCACGTCCACATTGAAAATCCCATGATATACACCGTGTTTTCCTGCTCCTTGCTGGAATGTATCATATGTCACAACTTGCACCAGAAATATGTATACAGTATTAGTTACCGCATTTGAAGAAGAAATGTCCGCGTAGTCATTGGTAATATCTAGCTTGCATTGGGTCCAGCCATGCAACACATTTTTGTCCAACTCAACATCAGATAAAATTCCCTTGAAAAGATAGTTATTTGAAGTTGAAAGGACTAGCGCTTCGGGACGCTATAAAGTGGGATGGGGCAGCCACTTAAGGTATGTGCAAAAACTTCACATAAGCGAAATGCCTAACAATTAACAGATAAGCAAAACTAATCATTAACTGTGCTCAAATACAAAATCCTCCTTATAAATTGCGTATATTCTGCTAGTCTGGCCGCCGCGCCAACTTCGGGCTTCCGGGTATCTCGTGGCCTTCTTAGCTGTGCTTGTAAATTTTTCTGCATGTAAATCCATTTTTCGATACCGTGATACTATCTATTGTTCTATCATCACATTTCTTACACGCCTATGACCAGCCACTCCCAAATCTGCACACGAGTATCTTCCAGATGGCTTTACCTCCTGTGAACAAGAAATGATTCAAGCTTCGCATTATTGAGAGAGTACAACTGATGCGCTTCTGCATGCTTACATAGGAAAAAAGTAGATGTGGTCAAATGAGACACGAATGAGCGCATAGCGCACCCCTACTCCACCGGTAGACATGCATCTTGGCGTTTTCACAGCGTTTTGCCAGGGCGGCCCAGTTTTCATTACGGAACCCGTACACCACCGTTTTCTCCACTACTGTGGCACACCGGATCCAATCTCTCTCCTTGGGCCTGTACCCTAGGGTTTTTTTCCACTGGACCCCTCTTCATCTGTGGACCCGTACCCTTCCGTTTTCTCCAGTACTGGGCCAGGGCGGACCCTACGCTCATCCGTGGACTCGTATCCTGACGTTTGTCCACTCCTGGGCCACGCTGCACCCAGTCTCCATCGGAGAACCCGTATCCTACTATTTTCTCCACTGTAGGGCCAGGGCGGACCCTTTTTCCATCGGTGGACACCAGTGGCGGACGCAGAAAGTGAGCGGGAGGGGGGAGTGGGGTCTCCGCCGCTTTGTGTGCCCAGATGGGAAATGAAATTAATAAAAGTATTTCTAGCGTAACAATTAATCAAAATATATTGAAAATAATAATAAAAATGAACAAATGAAAACAAACTAATACAATATTTTTACTAGCGCCCCTTCGTGACGCTAGGAAGTGGGGTGGGGTAGCCACTTGGGGCATGTGCAAAAGCATCGCACTTGTCAAATCTCTACAAAACTGATAGAGAAGCAGAACTAACCTTTAAATGTGCCCAAATATGAAGTTCTTCTTATGAGTTAAGTATGAGCATGAGAAGTCCGTTCTCCATCGTATGGCATATTCGTGCGTATTCCTCACTGTCGGGGCAACGCAGACGCGTTCTCCATTGGTGCAACTGTATCCTGCCGCTCCCCATTCCGGGCCCTTCCTTCATCTGGGCGCCTGCATTCTGGCGCCTCCCACTTTGGGCAACCGTTCTTCCTGACCCGTTCTTCAAGGGAGGGCTCGCATTCCGGCATTCTCAACACTCGGACCAAAGTGAACGCGTATTCTGACGTTCTCCACACCAGTGGGCTACGACGGTTCCTTCCTCTATCGGTGGACCAGCGTTTTGGCGAGTTTCTCACTGTAGGGCCGTGGAGGACCCTCTCTCCGTCTGGAGCCGTATCCTGGTGTTCTCCACGCTATTGAGCAACGGCGGATCCTTCGTCGTGGACCCGTATCCTGGCGCCTCCATACCACTGGGCCACGGTGGGCCCTTTCTACATCGGTGGACCCGTATGCTGGCTTTCCCCACACCACTGGGCCACGGGCCCTTCCTCCATCTGAGCGCCTGCATTCTGGCGCCTTCCTCACAGTTAGGGCAAGCCGGACCCGTTCTCCAAGGGCGGGCTCGCATTCCGGCATTCTCAACACTCGGACCAAAGTGGACACGTATCTTGACGTTCTCCCCATCAGTAGGCTACGACGGTTTCTTTTCTTCCTCCCTGTATAAGTGAACCAGCGTTCTGGCGATTTTCCCACTGTAGGGCCGTGGAGGACCCCGTCTCCATCTGCGGAGCCGTATCCTGGTGTTCTGTTCCGTTTCTTCTTGGTTACACAATGTCATGCCTTGATATATTGAGGCTTTTACTCTGTGGGTTACTGCAGAAGCTTTCTCGAAACGAACGGATGTGTGACTGCACAATCGCTGCGAAATCCCAGCAGGGGATGCGTCAGTAGCTTTCACCCGATGAGGTGACCGCGTAGGTCCAGCCTCCACCAAGCCCCCTCCCGAGACGCTGCAGTTCTCATAGAACCCACCCATATCTTCACTTGAGGTGCACATGGCGTCGCAACAGTGGAAGGGGGCATTTCCTGCTGCGTATATTGTGCAGCCTGACAGCTTGCAAATATTCCCTCACTCCTATGCTGCGAGACCGCCAGCGAAGATGATGAAATCACTACCCCGTGCACGCGGGAGAGCCAGCAGTGACGTAATAGCGAGTCCCGAAACGAACGTGTCTGAGTCCATAGAAATCGGCCATTTTGCACCACAGTCTGCGCCTCAAGATTGCGGTGTCTATGAGTGCCGCTGTGTATCTCTAGCCCCCCTTGTTTAATAGATTTGCATTGTAAAATGATTTTGAAAATTTGGCAACCTATTCGTCGGGGGGGGGGGGGGGGGCGACGACCGTATCCTGATGTTTTTCTGAACTGTTGGGCCCCGGCACATCTGTCCATCAGCTGTGCACCCGCACTCTTTGTAAATCTTGAAAATAATAGAAGAAAGTTAGGAAATATTTAGAAAGTTTGATCAATTGCGCAACTTGTTTCAGAAAATGTCACAACAGCTTAAAGGCAGTGTTTCACATCGTTTTCGTGATTGAGGTACTAGCGGGTTCTGAATCTCCTCGATGCGCTGAGTTCAGAGGTATACAGGGTGGCCGAAATGTATGGGCGCCTCATTCGGCGCTCTTATTTTTTTATTGGGTTGTAGGGAAAGTTCGTGCGGTTTTCAAAAGCAACCTGTCTCCTGCATATATAAGGAGGTCAGGTATGTGCAAGTTTATTACTGTCATCACCTGCAAACTCCTGCACAGTCCCGTCCAGAAATATGGAGCCTTCCACGCAGTATTTTTGCCACCTTTCACTAAACGACTTCAAATCTGGGGAATCAGCAGCCGCATTCAGTCGCCGTATTAATGCTGTATTTGGGGAGGGTAAATTGACCGAAGGCACTGCACAAGATTTGTTCAGGCGCCTTTGTGTTGCCGTATTAAACCCGGATGTTTCACGTGGTCGGGATGCGGATCCAAGTCGACAATGGCCAACTGTGGCAGCTGGCAGATTCAGATCCACGGCAAACTACGCGTGAAAGGGCAGAAGTCTTGGGTGCTCCTTTTACCACCATCGCCGACCACCTGCGTCGGTAGGCGAGGTTAAAAAATTATCACAGTGAGTGGCCATGATTTGACCGGGTGCGGTCTCTAGGGGTGTGCACAGGTGGCTACTGAATTACCCTCTTATAGAAGCATTGAAAACCGCCTGAAGTCCATCATTACAGGAGATGAGAAGTGGTGTCTGTACGTGAAAACCAAGCACCATCGACACCAAGTTGATAAGGAGAGCAGCCTGAGCCGCAGCCGAAGACGGGTGATCACCGTCTGAAGGTCGTGGTCACTGCTTGGCGTGACAGCAAAGGCATCGTCCACTAAGCGCTACTGTCATGCGACACTGCCCTCACGCTAGACCTGTGCTATCAGCAGCCGGATAGATTGGTCGGAAAAAATCCCAGGGAAGAGTCCGAATCACGGCAAGATCCGATTTCTACACGACAATGCTCGTCCACATATTGAAATTGTGACTCCCTAGAAGCTACCCGACTTTGGATGGAAAGTCCTGACTTACCCAACGTACAGCCCATACCTTACCTCGAAAGATAACCACCTTCCCCAGTCCCCCTTTAATGCCATACAAGGTAGAGTGTTCGATAATGAAGATGACTTGGATCGCTGATTGGGCAACTTTTCCGACTCAATGCCAGGACAGTTCTAAGCCAAGGGCATCCAAAGGCTTTCCAAAAATGGGCGAAGAGTGGCAGTATGTGGTGGTGATTTATGCATTTCTTAATGTGCTTTCCTGTTTTTGAAAAGTCAAGAAAATATACTGTTCCAAAAACCGCAAGAACTTTCCCTACACCCTAATATTTTCGACCTTCATCACGCCTCGGTTTTACATATTTTAGAAACGACATAAAATTCTTTCCCGTCTGACTTATAGCTCAGTTGGATTTCTAAAGACATGAGGGCGTGCCCGCAACGCGAAGCCATTGCAACCTTCGCGCAGTCTGGAGAGCCCGCACCAGCAATAGGAAGAGAACTTCAACGCTTTTGCGAACAGTGCAGAAGATCATTAAGCTATGGAAGGCCGAAGGGAATATCAAACTGAAAAGAAAACCAGGCCGCCCTTGATCGGTGAACACAAGGAGGATTCCTGCGATCTTTTAAAAGAGGACCACCTGAAATGGAAGTGCGAACAAGATCGGCAAAAGTCCGAGTGTTGCACGTTTTTCCGTAATTGTCGTACGTATAATAAGTAATTGTCAGAAAGAAGTTGAGACTTTGCCGCTATTGCATGTCCAAGGCCCAATTTTTAACCGTTGCTGCCACAGTTGACAGGCTTGGGGAGGTTGTTGAGCGTTTGACAGGTGCGCCACACCTGAGGTGTTTTCAATGGACTGATAAGAAAATTTTCCCTATTTGGTCTGTTCACGGCCCCTGAGCGGACAGCCAATTTATTGAGCGAAGTGTGCAACACTCTTCAGAATAGAGACTCGCCACATGGTTGTTGTGTACCGGCGGTGTAATTGCTTGAGGAAGAGTAACCCCAAATGCGAGGACTTGTTTGGTTTACAAGAGCAAAATCGACAAAGCACGCCACTTTGTGGCAAGACGGGATTCTTGGAAAAGTGTTCGTCCAAAGGGTGCGGAAAAGTGCAAACACGATTCCTCAGAAAGGGGACTCGCCAGCTCACGAGGCCAAAACACCATTGCCTACCTAGAAGAAGCGTCCTCCGAATTCCTTAACAAGATTTAAGGCTCTTCCTGCACTCGAGACTTGAACGCATTGGATTTTTCCGTTGGAGATTCCATGGAGGAAACACTTGAGAACAAGAACATCACGAACCCAGAACATGTACAGCGCTTACTCTGTATGCTGGTCAAAAATTGGTGAGGACTACCTGCGACGCATGGGGGATTTCGTGATATCAACGTTCAAGGCCTGTATCGAAGCCGAGGAATGCATCTTCTAAAATTCCTTGTAAGAAGATTTTTCGCATAGTTGCGCAGCTGTCATAATGGGAAAGGAAAGATATTTGTAGCCAGAAGAGGAAAGACGACGTTTTGTGTGACGCCCACACTTTGCTGCCACCCTGTACATAAAATGCTACAGAACAGCCTTTAGCCCTCCCCCCCCCCCCTCCTTCTTAAACGTCTGACGGGACGGGATTTGGAATAGTTTTTCGATCCCGGTGGAAGCGTGAATTCGTTGGTCTTATCGAACGGACACGTCAAAATGCGTTGGCCAACGCTGCAGTTGCGGAGGGCAGCCAGCACAGTCACGGACCGCTCCACCCAAGTGGTCCGTGTCCTGCACATTCGAACGCTCCATGGGGTTTTCGTCACTTTTGTGCGTTTTGACGTACATCCTTGAAATCAGCGTGACGAAGAGGTCTAAAGTCTGTTGATATCTGTGAACCACGAAACGAGGTAACACTGCCTTTAATGTCTGACGACGCGTTCTTCGTTATCTCATCCTGTGTGTTTGATTGTACTGCCCGTTTCAAAATCAAAGACGAATCCTAAGGTTGTATAATCCCCATGGGGATCTCAATGAGAGGTGCGCAAACAGCTTATCTCAGGTGAGGAAACCGAATCTCTATCTCTATCGCTACGGAACCCCCCACCCCCCTCCCACGGCATGCACCCATCCTTTCGATGTGGTTTTCAACCAGTGTTTCAAAACTCAAAGGAGGCAATAACAAAGCTCCAGCAGCGGGACTACTCTGCTCCGTACATTGCTGCAACGACAACGACATGCAATGACAAATCGTGGTAAACACTGTCTCGACCCGAGGGCACGAATTTATTGAGCGAAGTGTGCAACACTCTTCAGAATAGAGACTCGCCACATGGTTGTTGTGTACCGGCGGTGTAATTGCTTGAGGAAGAGTAACCCCAAATTGGGGAAGAGTAACCCCAAGCGTAGGACGCTGGTGCCACCGCGAAATCCTGAGTGCACTGTCTAATGCTCTCGCTTTTGTCATTAGCGACTGTACGCATCATTGTCACCAGTGGAGGACGAGTCCCACCGCGACTTGCACTACATCTATGCACTTATATATGACGAAACATCGGCCAAATGTCCCGTCAGCTTCGCATCTTCGCGTGGCACTGCCTATAATTGAGCCTCATGACGTGCTGGTCCCTCATTGCCTGTGCTCTAGAAAATTTTGTTTCACTACCATGACTTATATAAGAGGATTTTGAAAGGATAGATAAAATGGCAAGATTTTCGCCTGTAGATGATATCGTTATTGAGCCTATATTTCATTGAATAATTCTAGGTATTCTTACACTACCACCCCGACGGGACGAAATAGTAAACCTAGTGGATTTGCCCCGATAATCTAAACTGTCGGCTAGTGAGGAATCATCTATGTGGTCGTATCTGCACAAAATTCAATTGTACCATCTGTCCCTTCACGAAAGAAACAGACTGCATGATATCAGCAGTCACCCATCAGACGTCATGGAAAGTCTGTGGTGACGATTACATAAGCAAAACAGCACGAACCGTCAAGAATAGAATTGAGGGACATCTTCGAATCTAGATCATCTTAACTAGATTTTTGTCAATTCTGATCAAGCTATGGTCAAGCCATCAGTCTCCATTGCACACAACCACTGATGACGAGAGAGAGAACACCCGACTCTACTCATCAGTGCCCTATCACGAGATGTGTTTCCAGTTGTGTGAGGTCTTTTCAGGTGATCAAAAAATGTGTCTTCGAATTTTTTTTTTGATTGCTAACGTACTTGATGTGGAACCTTCAACGAGCTGTCTAAACCCTTTCAGGCGCAGAAGAAGGAGATAGCTCAGAAGCGTTGACCGTTCTGAATAAAGTGACTATATACTAATCTCACTTGTAGTTTGACATAAAACAATATGAAATTTGAGTCACGCCAAGATTTATCAACAGCCGATCTTACAAGATACCAATATTCGAGGCCCGTGCACACCCGATACACTACTTCCAAAGTGGCACTCTGACTGTTTGCACATCCACACATTTCACTCGTATCAGAGTTCTCATTCTAGTCCAATCTATTTGCTACTTGTTTGGACTTTCTCAAACAGGTGGTGAGGTGCATGAGACCTCGACCACTCCTATAACTATGTACCTTGTAGTCGTTGATGGTCTTATAGACTTCCCGTCCCTGATTTTCGACAAATATAGTCAACACGTCGCCCGCACTGCAGCCATCCAGATCAATTGAGCGTTTAGACTTTCCATGATACGAATGTATGAAGGTTCCCTTAGAATCAAGCTTCAATATAACTCCCTACCATAATGCGCATTCAATTGTCGCAAACTAACCAAGTGTTTCTTGTTCATGTAAACGTATCCGAAGTCCTTGAGCTGCTTCACTTTAAGGCTTTTGCCGCATAAATCCATTTTCTGGAATCATTCAGGTTGAAAGTTTGGACAAAAGGACAAATATGTACACAGGGAGAGTCAGTGAATATTGCGCACTTGAAAACAAGGCCGCCTCTCACCTCCTAGGCGCACGGCAGAGCAGCTGGACGCTGTATGTGGAACGTTTCCAGGGTTTGCTCTATCTGTAGTTTCCACAGCCGCTTTCTCCATATGCGACAATTATTATGAACTCAAATTGTTGTTATGAAAGCTGCAATCCGGAAACACCCGCCAACCACAGCGACTAACTGGTTTGGCGCGCCGTGCAGCTGGTGTGGCGTGACCTCCTTTTCATTTGTACCAGGGCTGTGCGTTACTAACGTAAGGAATCAACGCATTACCGGCCGTAAAGACCATTTTTGGCCTGACGTAACGAATTAACGGAAAAATTCCGTTAATACACCAAAGAGTTTCTGAAATGCTTAGGTTTCTCTTTCTTCACTCTTGTACTGTATTAATAATGACGATAATGAAGAACTAGTTATGTAACAGTCGTCGATCTTCAATACAAGGACGAATATTTTACGACCATTCGAAGAGATATTTCAGTACAGAGGGTGGAAGAGATCATTATTTCACTTCAGCAACCACATTCAAAACGCGATCATAAGGAGTCTCCACAACAGGATCCTGGGAATCCCTTTTTCTTTCTGGAAGTGTGACTTGGACAGAGTTACTCCACCGCCGAACACTTTACCAATGCAAGAACTACAGCCATAGCGGTGGATGTATTTTTATATTTGTAGAGATTAAATAAGAGCTTTCATAAATCTGCAACTATATTGGGGAGTGGATGAGTACCTTGCGCAGAAACCTCTATTGATACTTTTGAGTACTGGAGGAGCTGCGTGACAAGACGTACGCTGCCGCGCTGTGATTGGTCGGTTCATGTGCGCGTCGCGGCTGCAGCGTTCAAGGGTACGAGCAGTGCTGCGGGGAAATGTGTAAATTTTCTAACCTCGAGTGGGACCTATGAATGTTATCGGATTCCATGAACTGTAAACAGATCGTCACCGATGTCATTTAGTGCGTTGAATCGGAGGAATAACCTGGATCTGCGGAGGATGAGCATGCGGTGCGGTCGCGTCGCGGCGTGGGTCTTGACCGCCACCCGAAGTTCCCGGTGCGGAAAAGTACTTGTGCCAACGTTTTGATATGAGGGAACTTCGAGGTGTTGATATCGCTCCTACACAATAGGTACTTTTCTGCACCGGCAACTTCCGCTGAGTGCGCGTCTCATCGCAAGAGCAGGCTTGACTGTGTCAGATCTAAGAACCACCTTGACAAGAAAACTTGGACGAAGTGCTCTTTTTTCATCGTATTTGTACTAGGATTCCTTGAATCGGGCAATGAGTTTCTTGCATCGCTGCTTCCTCCTTATTTTCATGGCTTCTGTTAGAAAGTGACTGGTGGTTTTCTTGTAACATTTCATCTTTAGATGACCACCAATCATTCTCTGCGAGGAGGTGCGACTAAACTCCATTTCTCGAGAAAGTTTGCGAACTGAGCGAGCCGGGTTTCTCCGCAACCTTTCACGAATCTTCCTAACATTCGCTTTCGTGCAAGCTGTAACCACGGCGTTTTCTATCAGAATTCGTTCCCAACTCACTCTACCGTAGAATAGTATCGTAGAGCAGCTTCCTCGACACCTTCAAACGTTTGGAGATCTCGCGTACCGGAAGACCATCACAGTGAAGTTGGATGATTGCGTCGCGGTAAGGAGAAGCCGAAACCATAATGCATACTTCTAACGTTGTACGTATATATAGAAAGGTCAGGTGTAGATCCAAGTCATAAACACGGGAACGCTTGAAAAAACAGGAAGCAACCACGAAAAAAACGAAGACGCGGACAATCGCACACTTTCACCATAATTATGGGCCACCCTGTATGTTCTTAGATTTTTTGTTGAATCTATGTATAGGTTATTTGCTTTGAATATCAGTCAGGGAACTCGAATGCTTGAAGCTGATGGAACTTATCAAAATATTCACAAATCTCTCTCCTAACGGATTAACGGATTAACGCGTAACAGCCTTTTTTGGCTTAACATAACGAAATGACGGATTAACGAAATGTGAAATTATTTCAACGCACAGCCCTGATGTGTACCTTGAAGGTTGACGTCCTCTTTAGTTTGCTTATGACATTACCCTAATGTAGAGTACGAAGCCGAATGGTTGATTGATTTGTTCAAAAGACAATGGGGATGTCGATGAAACACAGTTCTGCCTTTTCGGAGGCCTTGCCAAGTCATCTACTGGCACCATTTGCACGTTTCCGAAAGCCCTCTTTCTGTGTATACAGCGATTATTACCTACGTAAAAACAGGTGAGCGTTTGAGAACTAACGGATTGTTTTCCGGGACATCAAGCGGTTGGGTCTTCCAACCTGGGATGCTCTTAATCCAGGATCTGATACCCAAATATTTCGGAGTGACATCGCCAGCTTCTGATATAGGAGCAAAGTAGTCATAAGAAGTTAAACACTGCAATGAGTTCCTTCGCATTAACTCGAAGAATAGGCAGGAAAATGTTGTACGCACCGGTGCGTAAGTTTCACCTCCATTCCAGAATTCAAAATTTGTGCCGCCATGAATCATGTAGAAGTTTATGTTTGCCCCCAGATTATACATATCTGAAATTTAACAATAAGTGTTCGTGAATGTTGTCAAGCAAAGTGTTTTTGTACGCATGAAATACCTTCATAAGCTCCTCTTCACATAAAGAAGTCTCCAGTAGTTCGGACCTACACACACGCACTACACCATGGGAGGCTAATTAATTTTTCATTCCCGTGGAGCAATAAACTAAAGGAAGGTGCAGTGATAACATCCTAGTGGAAGCCAATAGCTCCCACTAGGATGTTACCGCGAGCTTAAAGCTATAGATAAACGTGTGCTCAACATTTATCAACTATTCTTTCCTCAGTAGGTGGGACTGAAGACATTAGCCAAAATCCATTGAAGCCGAGGCGGGTGAATTAACTTGAGTCACTGCCCTTGCAAAGTTGCTGTTAGGAAGCCTTGAAGCCATAGATCTTCACTACGCGCCTAAATCTCCTCTGGATAGCTTATTCCATAGTTCAATACAGAGATGAGTTATAGCAAAAGATTCCCTGGTCAACACAGCTACTGATCATATCTTGTTCGCCACTACTGCATCCTATTGTCTTCACTACAACTTGTTTTATGTAGCTGACAAGATATGTTGATCATACAAAGCGTACTCATTTTTGAAGGAAAATCTCGTTCATCTCGGAGCAGTGGGTAGATCCTCGCAGCAAAAGTTCATGAATCTTACCACCACTGGAGTCTTTCATAGCCTTCTTTGTCTCGGCGAAGTTTCGTCGCCGTTAACCTGAGGCTGCACAAAGCGTACCTAGCAATCATTTCTGAAGCTGTATTCAGCGCAAAATTTTAGGTTGATGCAAACGTATTGTCGTTTTTTTTTTTCAAAAATCTACAACTCTCGACAAATGTCTTATAGCAACCAGATATAAGAGCGCCGCTCCGAGACGCTAGAAAGTGGGGTGGGGCAGCCATTTGGGCATGTGCAAAAGCTTCATATTTGCCAGATCCCTAGAAAATTGACAAACATGCAGAACTAATCATCAAATGGGCCCAAACATGAAGTCCTTCTTAAGAGTTGAGTATGAGTACGAGAAGTCCGTTCTCCATCGTAGGGCGTATTCGTGCGTACTCGTCGCTACTGGGCCAACGCAGACGCGTTTTCCGTCGATGGACCCGTATCCTGATGTTCTTCACACTATTGAGCAAAGGCGGATCCTTCCTCGTGAACCCGTATCCTAACGTCCCCTTCACCACTGAGCTACGGTGGGCTCTTTCTCCTTCAGTGGACCCGTATCCTGATGTCTCCCACACCATTGGGCCACGACGAACCCTTTCTCCATCGGCGGACCCTATCCTGGGCTTCTCCACACCACTGAGCCACGCTGCGACTTTTCTCCATCGGTGAACCACCATTCTGGCGATTTTCTCACTGCTGGGCCAAACCGGACCCCTTCTCCGTCGGCTGAGCCGTATCCTTGTGTTCTCCACACTATTGAGCAACGGCGGATCCTTCCTCGGTGGACCCGTATCCGAACGTCCCCCTCATCACTGGGCCACGGTGGGCCCTTTCTCCATTGGTGGACCAGCACACTTTGGTGTTTTCCTCTCTAGTATTGGACCACACCGGACCCCTACTCCATCGTTGGACCCATATCCTAGCGTTCTCCACAGGCTGAGCAAACCGATCCTATAATAGTGGACCTGTATGCTGGCGTGCTCCACACTACATATTGGGCCACAATGGACCCTTCAGCCGTCGGTCAACCCTTGTTCTGGTGTTTTTCCTCGCAATTAGGCCAAACCGCACCCGCTTTCCATCGGCTCAGCCGTATCCTAGCGTTTTCACCACTTTTGAGCCACGGCACACCTGCATCAGAGCACCCGTACGCTTTGTACATCTCGAGAGTAAAGGTAAAGGCTTGGGAGTTATTCAGAAATTTTGGTTAACTATTTGTTGGTTTTGGTCAACTAGTGGTTCATTGGTTACAAAATGTCATGCCTTGCTCTGTACGTTAGTGCACAAGCTCTCTCGAAATGAACGGATGTCGTGACTGCACAACAGCAGTGGATGCGGCAGAAGCATCCACCAAGTGAGCCGACCACGTAGGGCCAGCCATCACCCAGCCTCAAAGACGCCGCAGAGTTCTCATATGTCCCATCCATCTCTTCAGTGGATGTGCCTAATGCGTCGCAACAGTGGAAGGGTAGTTTTCCTGCTGTGCAGCCTGAAAGCTTGTAAACACCCCCTTACCCTTACGCTGCGAGACCGCCAGCGAAGGAGATGAATTCACTACCCATGCGGAAGAGCCAGCAGTGACGTAGTTGGCGAGTCTCAAACGAACGTGTATGAGTCCTTGAAAATCGGTCTATTCGCCCCCCGAGTCTGTGCTTAACGATTACCGGTGTCCATGAGTGCCGCGCGTTGTTGCAACAATATTTCTGTCGCTCTAGCCCCCTTACGGCGCTTTGTTTAATAGATAACATGGCAATGAACTTGTAGATCAAATCCTCCTCTACCTTACCATTGTAAGGATGCGCGAAATACCCAAGAATCCACAGACAACTTGTCTTCAATTTTCCAATTTTCGTGTGGTTTTCCAATAAGACCACAAGCAGTCCGTTTTGGAAAAAAAAAGCAAACGAGCACTTTTTGAAGCGCTTTCCTTGCATTTTACGAGGCGCTCACTAGATGATCCAATCCACGCTACTACTCTAAAGCAGTACACTAAGCATTACCTATACCTGTTACTTGGTCCAAAAGGTTGCAGATGCTTCGCTAGAAAACCGCTCGAGATGGGTAAAGGCTCATTTTCTGTGCGGCCAAGAACTGCCAAAATTCGCTTCGTGGAGCTGTCTTGAATTTCGACAACTCTGCTGGCAAACGGTTCACCACAGTTCACATTTTTCAGGAATTCCGCCGTATGAGTGCCACCCTTCCCAGCTCCGTAAGGTCTAAGCACTCAACAAAAAAGGCGCCAAACATGTCGACTCAAGAACGGTTGTCGCGGAGTTCTTCACTTCACAGTTTCTCAAGTTCTGTATACGGGACGCCGGGGTCGTGCTCGTAAAATAATTAGCTATCTCCAGTAATCATAGAAATTATACCGTTTGTTGAGGTTATCGTTCGGTGAGGTTGTAAGAAACATAGTCGACGAGAAAAAAAAACTGCCAAACTTTTGCACAAACCTAACAAATTGGGCATCAATCCGTGTATAGATGAACATAACGAAGACTGATTTCAATGCGATGTCTATTTTTAAAAAGCTTAGCGATGGAATCCTTCAGGGAATGCAAAATGAGTCAGCAACGCTCTGCTAATTACAGGAAAAAAGGTGGAGGTCCTTGCTTAGATGGCCCCTCGCCAAATTACATGAAATCAACTAAGGTACTCTGCCCACAAAGACCTAATGAGAGTCCCCTAGGAAGCTGAACTAGTGCGAATTGAGCGAAGTTCAGCATCTTTATCCTCTTGATTGCAATAAATTAAGGCAAGAACACGATCGGGCAATTCTTTACATCTAGAACCTATATTTCAAGTGGTTCATTGCGGATTGTTGGTTAGCACATGATCATATTGGTTTTTTTTTAAATTATAGCCTGCCATTTAAATGAACAAGTAATGATGGAGAAGAGCTCCTCATTTCTGAATTGGGGAGGAACGATGACGTATGTAGTTGCAAAAGTTCTATTTTCAACTCGAGACGTGTATACCTACGTACATTTAGCTGAGCTCACAACTTTGTCAGGAGATGGGAGGGTAGCGGATTTTTGACCCCATACAACAAGCCATCCTGAATAATACTCAGTGTTCACCAATGGTCCGTGGCCTAAATTTGTACTGATCAGAACAGATCACATTTTCATCTGAAAAATCCTGTTTCAAACGTAGTTTACGCTCACCGTTAGGCAAATACTTCTTCTGAGCTGCAAACGACGAGTTAATATTTTTCTCTGATGACGGTCCGAAATCGACGGTGGTGAGGGTGTTAGGAACGGCTCCACATTTTGAAAATGAGGTGGAACCACCATCAGCTGCAAATTGTGGTTTGCTAGTGCCGAAGTGAGGTTAAATGAAAGGTAAGTGATCTCACTTGTGTACAGCACGGCATTGTCACCGAGGTAACTCTTGAACAGGTCTCTCAGCCAAGTCGTATAGCCTCTAAAGGTTTTTTGTCGTGGGCTGTGATTGGACAAATCAATCCGGAAAAAGTCCGTTCAAAAAATATGGACTATGGATGGATTGTAATATTTCGGACAGGGATGGGGCTACTGTTGTCTGGGTTCCTCCAGCAATGATACCTCAAGGTCATCACTTGATTTGTGGCCCTCCCCTCACCTATTGTCATTCTTTCTTCAGGTGCTTTTGAATTGAGCGGCGGACGTCTATGGCAGCTTTTAGGAGCAAAAGAGAAGAGTATTGCGGCAAGGGGGAAAGGCCACGCCCACAACAGGTTTTGATCTCGAGGTATTAATACTGGATAAACACTTTTGAGCTGCCCAGCTGCTTCCCTGTTATCAGAGACAGAGCAAGGAAGCTTCTCTTTCCCTCTCTTTCTTTTCTTTCTCTTCTCTTTTTACATTTTCTTTTTCCTTCTCTTTTTTCTTTTCCTTTATTCCTTCTTTTTTTCCTTTTTCTCTTAGGTGCAACGTTAAAATCTCGAACAAATAAGTCGTATGTGGCCAAACTCTGACTTTTCAGAATTTTACCGAGAATCTACAGGAAGCGGCCACCTGTCACAGGCATGGTAGCTTCCATACTCATTTTCAAACTGAACCATCAGCACTGGCCCATTATTTTGTCGCAACATTGGCTTCACGATAGGAAGCAGCACAGAGTACCATTTCGCCACTTCTTCTTTGAATCTGCAAATGTATCGATGTTTCTCGAACAAATTGTACAAAAATAACTCTCATTCAGACCGTCGTTCGCTTGTCCGCATCTTTGATATGTTCTTTTTGAGCAACCACCATGGAAGACCACCATTCTCCCACTCTCCGCAGATAAAAGGACCTAATTTGAAAATCTATTAGGAAAAAATTATGAAAAATGGCTCAAAAATGGATCACATACCTACTCTGATAAGAGTGTACATTCCTAAGTCGTATGCAATCCGAGAAAACTCGATGAAATTGCGCCAGTCGGAGAAATCATACCTAAGCATTTCTCATATAGAATCTATCACTTTCCATACAAAACACACAAAACTTTGAATCCTTTGGCGGTTGGCCGAAACTGGGTCAAAAGAATAATCTTCATATATAACGAAATTCGACGAAATCGATTAAGAATTGAACCACCAATATGGAGACATAACCGACTGGTGACTCTAACGAAATCCCCTCACCTGATACCATCTGCATGAGGCAGAAAGAAATCTAAGTCATCTGGTTAACAATCGAAAGGAACAGGGATAAAAAGATTTGGAAGGATCGCAGCAGAATGCTTTCTCCATGACAAACAAGGTCACAGATTGCTAACGGCATGGGCAGTCTTCTAGAAAATGTCTAGAGAAGCGGCAAAACACGACGGAAATTCCAAAAAAGTGCTATTTAGCAACAGATCTGAACAGCGACGTCAAGTGACAAGAAGGCAATAGAAGCGCTTTTAAGGCATCAAAAATTTGTCGTTAACTAGTGACACGCACATATAATAAAATATATTTCATCACGGAAATAGACATCAAAGCTCTACTGTACACTGGCTTATCACTTGCTATATACGATGCAAATCAAACTTACTCTCCTTCGTACACTTCATGGAAATTCCACGGAATATAGTACTGAATCGCGTTGAATCCAAGTGCGCGTACCCTTTCAAGTCTGAAATGATAGTGCAAACGCTTTGTTTGCATGGAGTATTGAAACACTATGTAATGTCGGTCTATTTCGTCTCAAATCGATTTTTATTGAAATGAAAAAGATAAAACAAGTTTATGTAATGAGTGAAATTATAATGGAGGTGAAATTAGCGTAATTCAATAGAAACACGAGTATCTTGGTGGGAACGTTTTCTTTTCTCTCCAACATTTACTGTGGTGTTCCTCGCTCTTCATTCTCTTACTTTACTTCACTTTGCATTCGATATAGACATTTGAAAACATATTATGGAGGAACTTATGTACAGTGGACGTCAATGGCGTCGCCCTATCCGCGGCCTCGAGAAGGACGTCGCGCGACTGCACCGCACGGTCTGTAACTGTAAGTTGTCTGCTGCTGTTTTGCTGTTTGTAGCAGCTTTTCTATCCGAATTTAAGGATTCTCGACAAATCGAGAAGAAAAAAGCTTAGATGTAGCACTCTGGCGGCAGACGACACCTATCCCGGCACGCGCGGTGCGGTCGCGCTGCGTCTTCCTCAAGGCGAGTGGCGGTCAAGACGCACGCAGCGACGCGGCCGCGCCGCACGCGTATGCCTTCCTTTCAAGTTCAGGTTGTTTCTTCAAATTCGACGCACTAAATGACATCGGTGGCCATCTTCTCACAGTTTGTGGGTTTCGATAACATTCATCTGTCCCACTTAAGCTTAGAAAAGTTGCCCATATCCACACAGAACTGCTCGTACCCTCGAAGGCTGCAGCCGCGACGCGCACACGAATCGACCAATGACAGACCAGCAGCGTGCCTCTTGTCACGCAGCTCCTCGAGGCCGCAGATGGGCCACCGCAATTGCCGTCCACTGTATATACGAATGCTGGAAAAAATTGAAGAAATGGAAAAACCAGACGAACATGTGTTGAATGAATGGAACGAACAGGAAGAACACGTCTGACGCTCATTTCAAGTGAATAAAAGTAAAAAAGTGAACATATTCATTCCATCTACTCTACACGTGAAAACTATTTTTACAAAACTCTTTTTCTTCTCAATAAAAAGCTGAGAAAAAAGAGATTCTAGTGGATAAAAAAGATGACTACCTATCTTTCCATTGGCTTGGATGAATCCTAAAATAATGAATTGATCCAGAAATATAACGGAAAGGTTGTCCATCTAGTAAAAACTGATCATTCGGGTAATCGACCGCAAAAGAAGACTCGGTTCTGAAACATAACCTAATGGAACTTTTCCAATCACCTTCAGTAATCTTTGTCTCATGGAGCGTGTTCCACTCACCCAAAACTTTCAGCTTTCGACCAAACACGACAAGGAATAGCAGAGAGTACGAATAAAAGTAACGTTGACATGTTTAACTCTAGGCTCATGCTGTGGTCCTGGAAGTTAATTTATGGTTCAAATTGTCACGAGAACCGCTCATCTAGAAACTGATTTCCAAGGAATCGATGGGAGTAAGTGAGGTAAAGTGTTCGAATTGTGCTATCAGAGCTCATCTGTCACAGCGGTCAAAACTGCACGGGCGTGAGCAAATGATGAGTGAGGGACCAACAAAGAATGTATTATAAAAAAAACCAGTTGTTCAGGTTCAGATTCTATGTTCAGTACACATAACTTTCAAAGGAAGAGGAGAAAAGAAAGAATACTTGTGGCAATTATGATTCAAATCTGGCTCGTTTGTTGCCATTTCACTACTCTGAATTCTATGCGCAATGGTAGAAGAATGTGCATGCCTATTCATTCTTCATGAGAAAACTTTCCTTGGCAGTGCAATTCCCTGGGGTATTAGTGCTGAATGTCTGGATATGCAGAAGGTGGAAGAATAAATTTGGCGAGTCATGTTTTCGCAGTCTGGCAGAAAAATCCGAGCAGAGTGTTTGCCGATGTCGGCATGTTTTTATTTTTTGAAGAATGTGACGAAAAAAGCGAAGTGGAGCAACTCCATTATCCTATCATGATCAAGTTTGGAACACGGCGACGACGATCAGGGAGAGGTGCCACACCAGTGGTGGGATATCCCGCAGAGAGGTTCTTTCTAGTGGCTTTTTCCTTGCTTTCACGGTGGGATCACTACGAAACGAGCGTCGGGAACCTATGACGACAATGTAGTTTTGGATGCTGAACACGATGTTGGATGCATTACGATCCTGATGGTTACTGGTAGATAGACGTCATGCATTTGTACTCATTGTGTACGGTGCCACGGGCAACAAAGTGCATGAACCCATTTTAATATCCTAGTTCTGTCGGTGAACTGGAATAATGTCTCCCACACAAATGCACCCACACTTTCGGCTGATGAAAAGTCCTGTCCACAATGTTGATCACATTTATTTATTGTATTTTTTACTTTATAACGTAACTTATTCAATCAACTGTATAATCAAGGAATCAGCAGCTACCAATTTTACAATATTATTTTCGAAAGATTCCTTCTTTTAAAGGGAAGCCTCAAGCCAAGTTGTAATCAAAAGGGGTAAGGTAAGAAGAATAAGTAATGCAGGATAGAACTTCCAGCCCGGCTCCGCTGGCCTATACTACACCCTTTCATCAAAAGGAGTCGAGAAATTGGTGTGAAAAATGAATGGAGTAGAGCAGGGCTTTCTAGTACATCTATCCTTTTTTCTTTGAGTGCTCTAGCCATGTAGCGGCCCTACCCATTTGGTAATCATGACTGTCCTCCCCCATGGAAGGAGATCGAACTGCGCATCTCATCAGCTTTGAGACATGAGATCGTCCAGATCTCAGCTGGATAGTAAAGCCCATATCTTCAAACTCGAAGGCAATAGATTAGCAGGGTCGCATGAAAAATGAGCAAAAATTTGCATGCACTCTCTCTGGTTGTGGTAATAGTGTACAGTGCTCATCAAGCTGCCGCATAGCACCTCAGAATAGGAGCTCTTGCAAAAAGTACCTTCTGCAGTTTGAGGAACGATTTGAAAATCAGTGACCCTCTCATCTTTGTTCTTTGGGAATAGCTTAGGAGATGAGCTTTAATACATATTTTTTAGCTCGCATTACTCTCTCCATCGAATTTTCAACTGGACATAATTTTTGGAAAATTATGGACAAGGCTTTCTCGTCTTCGCTATGTTTCGAATAACTCAGAGATAACTGGTATTAGATCGTTTATTAGTTACTTGCTGTGCTACGTCGAAACAGCTACTACAAAACCTATCCACGGCATAGCTTTAGCCGTTTGTCGAGAGAATGTCTTATAGAATACCAATGACAGAGCGATGGAATCTTTCGTCCAGTATTGTCATTATGTCACAATAGTCCAGTATTGTCATTATCAGAATGCCACTTGTTGCATTTCTTGACGGATGAAAACTTCAGAAATTGCGATGAAGTCAAAATTTGTATGACCCGCTACTGAGTCTCTCAGCATAGCGATTCTTTGAAGAAGACATTCATCTGTATATATAAAATTGAAAGTTTGGTGTGTGTGTGTGTGTGTGTGTGTGTGTG
>KN726307.1:13508-26710 GCA_000816745.1 Ancylostoma duodenale
GCTTGGTGTTGACGTACAGACACCATTTCTCATCTCCTGTAATGATGGGCTTCAGGTGATTCTCAATGCTCCTGTAAGAGGGCAATTCAGTAGCCACCTGTGCACATCCCTGGAGACCACACCCGGTCAAATCATGATCACTCACTGTGATAATTTTTTAGCCTCGCCCAACTGACGCAGGTGGTCGGCGATGGTGGTAAAAGGAGCACCCAAGACTTGTGCCCTTTCACGCGTAGTTTGACGTGGTTCTGAATCTGCCAGCTGCCACAGTTGACCACTGTGTGCCACAGTTGACCACGGATGCGCACCCGACCACGTGAAATATTGGGGTTTAATACGCCAATACAAAGGCGCCTGAACCAATCTTGTGCAGTGCATTCGGTCAATTTACCCTCCCCAAATATAACATTAATTCGACAACTGGATGCGGCTGCTGATTCCCCAGATTTGAAGTCGTTTAGTGAAAGGTGGCAAAAATACTGCGTGGAAAGCTCCATATTTCTGGACGGGACTTTGCAGGAGTTTGCAGGTGATGACAGTAATAAACTTGCACATACCTGACCTCCTTATATATGCAAAAGACAGGTTGCTTCAAAGTAGCATGGGGTTATAAAAAGCACACTTTTGAAAACCGCACGAACTTTCCCTACAACCTCATATATTAACGCTTTTATTGTATTTGTATTTGTATTTTATTCTTACATTATTCTTGAAAACTGAATCATCCACGAATTGCACGCATTGGAAATAGATAATCCAGGCAGGGAAAGGAACCACTTTTTCTGCTAGCACAATTTCAAAGAGAATTGAAGTGGAGAACAAAACGTGGAGGAATGAGTGTCGTCAATCGAATCTTCTCTGCCGATGACTTGATGCGGCTGGGATTTGCAGAACTTTTTTCATAACCATGTTTGAGTTGAGCTTTTCCCAGCAAAGGAGGGTTTCCAAGCTCAACTCCAATTGTCGGTCCAAAGGGGAACAACTCAAGGGGATCGAAGTTGCCATATTTCAGCCTTGAGAACAAAGCTTCCGCAGCTGCGTGACAGTACGCGCCGTCATTCTGGAGACATTTCTACCGTTTGAGCCGGTATCTGAGCAATACTCAATGCGAAATTCGACGTAGACCCTCTGATCCTTCCACTATTGTTGGGAATCAGCAGTTTTGGACTTATGCTGCATGTGGTATTCAGATGGAATTCGCAGACATCTGACATCTTTTGTTGATAAGAGGACACGGAGCTTATTTTTTTTTTGAAATTTCAGCCTTCCTTTGCCAACTTTTAGATTAACGAAATTGGTTAACTTCAACACACAGTTCTGATGCAAGCAAAATTTAATAGCTAGCATCTTTGCCACGGAAAAATATGAGTGATCTGGTAAGAATATGTCAACACGGAGTAAAGCGAATGGAATGGTCTCATCTTGAAGGGATGTTTCGGTACCTTTTTGCAGGTGATTTTCGAGGTGAATACATGATTTTGATACCCAACTTAATAGTAAACCAATCCATGCTATGAGGATCCCCTAAAAGAGCTCTTCTAATAATTCTTGAGGATATTCTCTATATTATATTTATACATATCACAAGTTGTAGCAAAACAGGTATCCGCCTTTCACTGAGAGATTTTTCTCACTGCAGATGAATGAGATGACCATTCAAAGCATAAGTGCTTCGTAGTTTCAGGAATCGCATCACCTTGACCACGCCCACGTATGCGATCCAGGATTATCAGTTCGCACAAAAGCTGATCATATTCATTTTCTACCTCGTGCAATCCTAAAACTGTTCAGCGTGGTGCACAGCGTCATGCGACCAGTGGTCATACTCATATGTGCAGGTACCTTACTGTAGATTTTCTCAGTTGACTGTAGTAGAGTTAGGGAAGATCTTTCTTATTTCACACGTTATTTCTATGACTGTCTGTACTGTATATTTCCTACAGATCTTTCTAGACTGTTTCTATTTTTCCAGAGAAATGCTGTAAGCATTTCTTTCTTCTACTCCTAGAGTCACTTGAACCTTATTAACGTTTGTTTAGCACATCTTGTATAGGGTGCATACAGCGGCGGGATTCACAACGTTCTCAAAGAGCTCCAAACTTCCCACTGGACAAGGATGGACGAATATGTATTTCCCAGCAAAACATGATATATTAAGTAACTCCAAAGTCGGAAATGGGTGCAGTACAAAGATTGATTGGCACCCTCAAAGTTGGTTGTTGGTCAAATCACCGAAGTTCAATGGTATTTTCAGAGAGTCAATTTTTGCACGGGTGTAGACGAGCGGCCAAGCAAATTCTCTATGACAGCATTACATAGAGTTTGATACACTTCTACCACCGGTATCCTTTGTGCAAGGTTATATAACATATAGAAGGAAATTCCGCAATTTTGATTTGTGACCTTCCAAATTTTTTGGAATTCGAAGGAGCAAGTCATAATCCAGTAGACGCGCTATGAAATGCTCTTCGAAATGAATTTATTATACAAACACCCCCAAAGCATTTAACATGTTTGACAAATATGATCACGGAGACAGGAGACATTTATAATTCCTCAACCTAATACATGTGCTGCTGTCTGTAACACTACTTTTTTTCGCTGACCAAACGAGCAGCTCGGAGATACGATTCCCATTTCAAAAAGGCCCAGGGGCACCTCTGAAATTACACATTGTAAACGTGCCAGGGTGCCTACATTTACAGTTTACTCGGAAGCCATCAACATGTCTTTGTGACGTTGTACACAGTGGTACAGTAACCGCGGTAACTGTTGGACAGAAAACGAAAAAGAAAAAAACCGGATTCCCTTTTTTCCGTTTCTTTTCTCCATAACTCAATTCATTTTACTCTTTATCAGAATTTCTGCCCAACAATCAACTTGTGGAGTTCGTGGAAATGAGATCTGCAGGATGAGCCTGAAATCGTTTTCGAAGTCTCACTGGAAAAGTATCTACTTCCCAAAGCACCTAAGGGTAGGAATTAGTGAGCGAGACTCCGCGATAATTGTAACCTGAGATATGCACTCCTTGACGTGCAGATCATGCGAGGAGCGTAAAGAAATACTCACATTTTCGTAATCTACAGTTCAAAGCGAGCATTTTGGTTCCCCATTCAGCTACACCTCTGATACTTCGAAAATTTTCAAATTTTTTGATGAGTGCTGTTTTTCACCAGTCAGAAACGCATTGTTTGTCCAGTTAAAGAGGTTTCTTCTGTAAAATCCGCAAACACGCTGTGAGTTGCAGGTGCTGGTAAAGTAGTACACTACCAAACGCAATTAGTGTTTTTCAAATCTTTGAATAAGAATTAGAATAGGCAAGATTAGGAAATGGGAACGATTGCTAGGAAGAAGTTTTTAGCAATCGACGCTTTAAGAAGGAGATCAATTTTTAGATTCAGAAATGTTCAGAAGGAAAAAAAAAGTAAAATCAACCAAATCGGAACAGTGAATTGATTCTAAAAGAATTGTTTAAGGTGAAGAGAGGAATCTTAAAAGTAGACTGATTGGTGCTTCTGTATTCATAAACCTCAACCACTGCCCATGAATTGCAAACTACCGTCCACCGAAACAGATCAACCACGCCGCACAAACTATGCGGCGCAGCTGATCACCTGGGTTCTATGAGTGTCGAGCGTTGCCGGTATTGACAAAATAAACTTTAACACAAGCGTCCCGGAATGAGATAAAAGAAACAAAGGACACGGAGGAAAACATAAGCAAAATATCAATTCCAGCAGCGCCCCACAAAGTGAGAGCTCGGCTGGTCTGCCGCGCCTCGTGGTTGTGCGACGCGACAAACCAGATGGACGCTATTCTGCGGTATAAAGATACTACGTACGGTACTGCACATATTTGCAAAAATTTTGATACACAGGATGCAAGTGAATTCTGCGTCTCAGGGCTGCATAATTTACGGAATTTTAGAAACAAAGAGTAAGGCCTTATCGTTTCATCGCAAACACCTTATTTACTCTTTAATTTTCAGCAGTCACATCATTACCGACGGGATTTGCCACGGAAGCCGCCAGAGCAGCTCCAACACAATCACTTCCGTTTTCGGAAAATCTCGTAGAACTAGAACAAATTTCAATTCAAAATGTCACGAAGGAACAGGAACTACTGCTGCGGCAAAGCAATATCCCACCAGCATTCTGGCCGTACGTGAACATCACCGCCGTTGAGCAACGAGAACGAAAGCGAAACGCAACCGATGTGAGTGTTTTCTGATCCCAACCACAATCGTCAAAAATTAAGAAAAGAACATGTGACGAGGTGACATATGAGAAAGGCGTCACCGTTGAAAAACCACAATCTTTCATTCATTGAATCCGGAGTTCTGGCTAAATATATTGAATCCTCGAGGAGCAGCCATTTATTATAACAATAGGTACACCTAGCCTATCCGACCAAATCTGTTCTGTAGTCTTCCAACAGCATTCGAAGTTCCTTCCCAACCAAATACCTAACACTGCCGATATACAGTCCCCGCGTCTCCGCAAGGAGAAAACAAGGCTCATGCTTTGCCGTATGGCGGATGGATGGGCGGCGGACAGAAAGAGCAGTGGTTTGTCGCTCCCCGCTCCCTCCTCCTGATGTTTTCGCCCTAAATTCCGGAAAAGACACAAATTTGAGAAGTGCCAAGTTCGTGACCAGTTTGGACTACGGAGGGCAATATTTTAGGGCAGCGCGGGGTGTCCGAATGTGGATGGAGAATACAATGCGCTATTTCCTTAATAAACTAAATAGAGCAGATCTGCATCTAACTTCTTGATTCGTTTAACCTTTGATAAGGAAGCAAGCCTACCACTCCGTTCACTACCCAACGGGAAAGTAAAAATTATCGAGTAGCACTCAAGCAAAGACGTTTGGCGCAGCACGTTCTGAGATGCTATTCGCAGTGATCTTTAACGGCCCTACACTTTGGAACGTCTCCGGAAATGATGCAATGATGTAGTACGTGAAACTGCTACTCACGCGAATATGTGCTCGCTCTGGCTCGGTTACCGTGGCATCAATTGACTAAATAGCGCATTCCCCTTTTTGATCCCTATTCAGCAAAGGAGGTGTGCCTCTCTTCCCTTCAAAGGATCTTCCCACTATTTGAACGTACAGTATGAGCGCATGCGGTGCAACAGTCCATGCATATCAAGGGAGATTCGGAAGAGAACCAATACATGGAGTGGACATATTAGGGCATGCGGACCTGATACTCTTGCATTAATTCTTATTTTTCTGATATCGCGAGCTTTTCATTGAGCGATAACGTCTCGATTGATCATGGATACCACAGCTGGGGGCTCTCACGCACATGCAAGTTTTAAGATATTTATTCAGGGTGGTGTAATCACTGACGAAGACGTAGCTGATGTACCTGATGACGACGAACATCCGCAGCCGAACACAATGCACAACGACGGGAAGAAGACAACGATAACAATCACTGAAGAAGGTGGAAGGAAGCTGTATCAGCACTGGACAGATCAGGCTGTCTCTAGTTTGATGGCGACGGTGGCTACGAGCAAGTACGCTTTCATTTGAGTCTCGTAAGCCGCACATGACGGGATTGAGGAAGGTTAAGGGGAAGGTTCCATGAAGGCAAAGATTTATGGAGCTCCCAGACATGATTGATCTGAACAAAGATATTAAAAATTGTTCTTGAATTTGAATAATTATTGGGCTGGGGAAAAACTTCGTGTGGTTTTTCATGGGCATAAAACCCACTCTTTTCTATGAACAATGTCAGTCATGCTGAATGCGTTGCAAAGATCCTTCTCTCTTCTATCAATGCTGCCGTGACCAGGGCAGCTTCTCAGCTCCATTTCTACGAAGAAATTGCATTGTTTAAGACTACTCAAATTGTAGATCGCGACCGCAACTCTTGGATTAAATCTTATAAAATGAATAAGGAACTTAACAAATTTAGTGGTGCGTGACTACGCCAGACCTGCCACTTTCGAAACAAATTTTGTGGTGCGTGACTACGCCAGACCTGCCACTTTCGAGTATCCTGCTTGTCCTTTTGGTGAAATTTGTGCAGAGAAATCGAGCATAGCCAATGTGGAATATCATCTCATACCGAGCACTTGAGGGTTTCGCACGGAATGCGTTAGCTAGACTTACATATTGTTGAAATTTGGCATCAGTAGTGACTTTCTCATACATTTGAAGTAACCTTAGCGGATAATCGTCTCGATGTCTCACGAACTGGCACGCGGACCTGATCCTCTTGCCTCACCAAATTGATCTGAACAAAGGGCGTCCAAAACGAAAAACAACTTCAGAGCCATATTCGCCCTCTTTAAAGTGGGTGTACGAGGGCGGGTTGAAAAGTTTCCGGAATAACAATGGAAACAAAACAACTCATGTTCAGTTCTTAGCTGCTCAATCTTTTCAAAGCTCGGCACTCTTGGTTCCATCTCTTTTCTGCTTTTAATTATTTCTCTGCGAAAGATTTCTTCCAGTTCCTCAGAAAAACCTCACAGAACCAAGAATAATTAGCAATTCGATCCGAATTTCTTTCTGGACAGGAAGGCTCGGAGCTCTGAGGAAAGACAGAGGCGTTAGCAAGCCAGTGCTAAAGAATCAGTAGATGAGGGAGATATTTCATTTTTATTTTTCGGTTTTGTGGCTAGCATTAGCATTCGAATGTGGGGCCATAGCGTTGCGGAGACGGCGCTTTTTCTACCCTTTACCCACGTAATTTCAATGAACTAGCATTCCTACGATTTCCAAAAATATTCATCGTTATTATCTAGTAAACCCTTTTCTGACAGTGAAATGCCTCTGACAGAGCAAAAACAAATACCGGTACTTTTCCACCACAGTGAAAGGTCCTTTTCTTTTTTGAAACCAACTCTTAGCATCTGAACGTCTGTCTTCACTATATTTCTAGGCTTCACTATTATAGGCATACTACTTTAGTGCTGAACCTAAGCTGCATTTCCAGTGGAAGTTTCGGGCTGCAAACACTTTCCTTTCCAAACAAGGAATTTGAAACTTTTTGCTGTGGTCCACTTTGGAACGTGCTTTTGTTCGGAATTGAGCGAACATATCTTTCAGAATGATTTTTTTTTGGAATCAATCTATTCTGTAAATATGAACTGTTCAAGGATGCAGAAAGACTCCCCAATTCTGTGCACAATCATCCGCCTGTCTGCGAAATCCATATCAAGGAATTTATCCACGTTTTTTTGGTGTAGTACCTTTTTTCGACGTCCTGTACATGATCATCGGTTTGCCTGTGTGCAGCAATCCTCGCCTATCTAAGCTAGGAAGCTAAAGATGGGAAATGTTGGCGATGGTTCTCCAAAGCCAGTACATAGGAGGTCTTTCGTTTACATGAGAATTTCCTCTTTATTTGGAAAGATTTGTTGAGCGCTCGAACTTCGCCTTCACCACTACGAGGGCGGTTTGAAAAGTTTCCGGAATGACCATGAGAACAAAAAAAAATCGGATGCAACCAATATTTTATTATATTTATTAAGGCAATCCTCTCGAGCCTCAACAAACGTGGTTTGGCCTCATTTTAATTTTTCATTCTCTATCTAAAATGGAATCTTTCGAAGTACTCAGAATAATTGGGTGAAGCCAGCCACGACTAAGTCGTCGCTTGATCGGAATCTGTTCCTACACGAGGTGAACTCAAGTGAACTCAAGTTTGAAAGGTAGACAGAAGCTCGAAGAAGCCAGTGCAAAATTATCTTTGGGTGAGGTGCGATTTTGAGTTTCATTATTACAAGTCTTTTCATATGCCATAGCTCTTGCTTGAGCGGTCATGGTAACATGGAGGGGCAAATCTTTTTTCTAGGTCAATCGTGCTTGTGTTGCCCGGATTATTACATGAAGAGCTTTGAAAAATGTCGGCTAATATTCGCTTGCGATAGCTTTTCCATCAATCCCTTGAAACTCCCAAAACAGACGCCGTCTTCACTCCGCCTCAGTGAACGGTACTTTTTTTTCTCAAGGATTCATTCTTCGTGTCTAATATACTGTTTTCATTGCATCTTTTGTGATCTAGTGTAGGGCTTAATCTAACCTTTAACATGGACCACAAATTTGGATTGCGATCCCATTAAAACATTCGAAATGATGTGATGACTTTCACGTTGGACTGCGCTATTACTCAAGATCGAGCAAATGCGGCACTCATTTTTACAAACGCTTTTTAAAACTACTTCGTCATGGAAAATGGAATTCAATCACACATAACACATGCGCTAAACTTCCTTATTTAGCGTGCATTTCAACTCCCTCTGTCCCTCTGTCATTTGAACGATTTTTCTCACACTTTCTGAAGTGGTCACGTTTTTTGTAAATCTGCACTCTGCTTTTCGTTTGATCGCGTATAGCTACGCTCGGTTTTCGAAACCCAGAAACTACAGCTGGAAAATAAAGTTGGAGATTGGTGGTCATTCCGTAAACTTCTCAAACTGCCCTCGTGACTGAAGATAATCAAAGTTGGCAGACTAGAAGGACCTGCCAAAACCGGGCTCTTCAGCAGACCGAATCGATACTTATAGACAATTCATATGGAGGATTTCTCTATGGAGCGGCATAGAAATAAATGGAAAACACTACTTTTTTGGTGATCATTCCGGGAACTTTTCAATCCACGCTTGCACCACTTCTGTGCCACATGGACCACATCTGATCGAGGATGGAAGTCGAACGGTAGTCGGTTGCGTGGAGGATAAATTTTGTAGGCTTGGATGGTCATACTCCATGCTTTAGAAAACAAGGTGAAGCGGAAATTGAGAAACACGCCTGTGTTATCTGTGAAAAGCACTTCAAGAGCTACAAAACGGGTCATGAGGGCAAACAAGCAGAATTCGATTCACCTTGAAAGTACAAATTGGAAAAAAACCGCACGAACCTATTCCACAACCTACTAGAAATGGGCGTATGAAATTAATAACAAAAACGAAGAATTGAGAATAAGCTCACACAGAGCTTGCACGCATCTTGTGATACAATTTTGAATAACTTGACGATTGACTTTCTACTACGTTGATGCAAAAGAAATGTTGCCACTTTTTTCAAAAACATATAACTTCATATGGACAAATTGTTCCATCTAGGTATGGTAACCTTCTATTCTGTGAGTATAAGAGATTTTCCCTGCAGTTGGCAGACGTGAGATACAACTTTCAATTTTTTTTTTGGTTTTTCTATAACGCTATAAGCGATGCAGTTCAAAACACTTTCTCTGTATTTGGCGACGATGTCACGATCTAGTCCGCGTGTGAACTCTGGTTCAACGGCTTTGCTTCTAGGAGAACGTAGATGAGCATTATTTGAAGCATTTCCTTCATTTCTAGGGTTCTTGTTGAATGATTTTTTCCCAAGGTGTTTTTCAAGGAAGAATACCGTCAGCAATACCTACTGGTGTTACTGGCCCCAAAAGTCGAGAGCAGCCTGCTGGAAAAACGCTCGAGACGCTCAAATGCGCATTTTCTGCACCATAAATTTCCGCCAAAATTTATCCCCGAGAACTGGCTTGAACTTCGGTGATTAAAATGGTGAACGTTAGTGATCGTATTGTTCAAGAAAAAATTACGTATTTTTGCAGTTTTTCCCAACTCCAGCATCTCTCATTTCGCAAGAATAAAAAATTTGCCAAACATGACAACATGAGAACGAGATTCTTGTTACTCTTGGCTTCGCAGTTACGTAAGATATAGGCTTTGGCGTCAGGGACCTGCTCATATGATAAGCAATGATCTCTGCTGATTGAAGGACCTTTATAGCTTGCCGCAGTTATCGTTCATTGAAGTTGCGAAAGGAAATAGAGTCAACACGAAAAAGTGCCATTTCTTTTGCATCAATCTAGTTTTTTTATGTGCGCCAGCTTTCGCCGTTAGTGTGCATAGTGATGTAAAACTACAAGTAAATATTAGACTTCTTTCGATTTCTGAAGGGTTTCGACATGAAATAATGCAGGCTAGGGCACAACTGTCTATGAAAGGAAAAAGTTACAAACCTAGAAGTGGTACTAAACCTATTGTAACGACAAGTGGACACGATTTTTTGGTGAAGACCAAGAGGTTTGTGAAGTGAATGCAGCTGGATACTCACTATCCATTGGTACAGTTATTGTCCGGTGCAGTTCACGACACGGATGGTTCCCTGAATTGGATACAGCCAAAGACGACGAATATAGATAGTGTCTCCGACAGTTCACATCTCAAAGGGTCCCCTGACTTAGACCCGCCAATAGCATAGGTGGAATACCCCGACACAGAATCTCCGCCCACCTTCACTTTCAGGCCGGACCCAGGGGGACCAACACTTTGGGAAGGGAGGGCGGGGCGAAGCCCCGACCCCTCCGTTCTGCGAAATCGTGGTTAGCTATGCAAAATCCTAGGACTTGACGCAAGTAGTAAATATAGCTATGAAGTAGTTGTTGAAGCTCCGAAGTAATTCACATCAATAAACATATTCTTCTGAAGAGGACTTCAGTCAACGGATGTTCTGCAGGTAAGTGCACAATAGTGTTCATATCCTCGCTCCAAACCTGCTGATGGGAAAGTATTCATAGAATTCTGATCCGCCATTGCATGAGCTCCGTAATGATATAAAACATTTGTGCACAAGTTTTTCCCCATCACGGATCACGTAATAAGGTGTATGTCTTTCAAAAGTTCAGGTGATGGGCTAACGCCTAAGGACCGCATTTCCCAGCCAGACTAGTTCACCTGAGCTCGGTAGGCGCACAAACTTGGCATACCTTGAATTTTTCCTAACTTCACGAGGATCTGCAGCCTCGGGAAGAGAACTTTTCATGGGACATTATGTATTTCTCAACACCACATAAATAGTAGATTCTCAAAAATGTTTTGAATCCGTGATTGCTTCTTCCTGGAGCCGGTGGCAAGGCGACAAAAATCAATGCAGCGAAAAGTTCGTCAACTTTGGCGAAAGTGGCAGCGGGAGGCAGGTCCTCTCGGACTCCTGCTCTGCACTGCCATAAAGAGCAAGCCTTACCCTGTTATCTTAGGACCGCCCCTCTCTTCCATCTCCATTCTTTCGCCCATGACGGCCTCCCAAGCAAACCCTACTTTTCCAGCAAACCCTAGCAATTAATAAATAAGTAAAAAATAAGTAAAAATAAATAGAAAAATAAATGAAAAATAAATAAATATAAACAAATATAAATATATAAACAAACAAACTAAGTACCCCATGCCTCATGCCTTTACCCATGTGGGAGACAACCTTCACGACAACCTTCACTTTTGCGAAGGTTGTCTCCCCACTATTCCAGCTATGGCCAATAGAGACAATCAAGAAGAATAGACGACAGTGACAGTTCAGATCTGAGCGTCCAGGGCTTTTCATGCAAGAGGTGTGCATGGAGTTACTCTAGATGCTCATATCTATACAACTGGTACCCATTTCGGAGTAATAGCCACCAGGGTCGGCAGCACCCACACAAGTGCTATCAAAAGCATCACCTGGCAGTTTACAAGTACTTATGATAAATATTGGTATCTGTCCATAACAGAGTAGAACATATCCAGGACAGTAAGGGATTAGTAGAAAAGGTAGATACTATCAGAACTAGTACAATAATTAACAACAAATTTAAAGGTACCACTCAAGTGTCAGCTTAATTTTGCAACCACTGCCAAAGCGCGAGCTAACTGCCGAACTTCGTGTATGAGTGATGTGGCGAACCAAGTGAAGATCCAATCCTTCAGCCACGGAACGTTTGATGTCGTAAGCTTATGAAGACATACCGCTGCAGCAGAGATTTCACTGGTAATGCAATACATATATGCGACCGTTATAACTCAATCGGGCTGGTGAACTTCGTCCTGTTAAGGCTAACTTTTTCGCGATAAGCTTAGAACCCAACGTGTTTGTGAAATACGGATAGGACGTTTTTAGTTTGGAAAGGAATGAGGTTCAACAAAACAATTCAAAATCACCCAACAAGAAGTCGGGATGATCGGTAATCTCCAAAGGAAGGTCATGGTGAAAAATACGGTGGGGCCATCCAAAGGCTATTTACACATTGCATTGCGCCTTCACCAGAATCGCACAATGCAGACTCCACTAGCGACAACCGTAAACTCAAACAATGATCAAAAGCTCCATAGAGGACATTCTAGCAAAACGACTACTTCCACAATGAGTCTTGCGCGCTGTATAGTCTGTTAGCTCGGGGAGGGCCGATAAGGATTCTGGCATTTAGGGTGCATAGATAAAGATTTTCCATTGCTTCTTGTCGTCGCCTGTTCCAATGCCGTTTTCCAAATTAAACTGAAAAGGAAACGAAACTAAGCGACGGCAAGGAAACAATGAAATTGAGGCAAAATTGAAAAAAAAAGAAATAGTTAAAAGGTGAAGAGAGTCAAGAAAAAAACCACCGAAGGACCGCTGAGATCGACCGAAGAGCCTACATTGATTCTTTCTGTGTTCCAACTTAACTGCAAGTTAGCAACGACTTAACTGTCACCGTTTATTGGCGTTTCCATTACAATTACCATCACTTCGGGGAATACGAAACAAAGATGAACAATTTCCCGCCATGGCGCTATATGGATATGAAACGTATATGACAACACTTTCAGACTCAAAAACGTCGGACATGCAGAAAAGATAGCTCACAAGCAATGCAACAAGGATGCAAAGACTGTGAAGCAGCACGCGAACTGCGTTGTTATGCTAACGGAAGCTGAAAAGAAGTATCAACGTTGGCTGAAAAAGTTTGGGGAAAAGAAGAAGAGAGTAGGTGCGTCTTCTGATCAGTAACACAAGAGCTATTTTAATCGGTAGAAAAATTTGCTGTACTCAGGAAGAATTAGCGCGCTCAAGAAGGAATTGGCGGGCCTTTCGCGGGTACAGCGATTGAATCAAATCGGACAACAAGATCCATCATTTCGCCTGGACGACAGCAAACAACCATTGATGATTCATCAACGGGCGAAAAGTGTACACGCACAAGAAACAATTAATGTAAGTGATTCAAAGAAAATTCTCCAGAAATCAAAGGCAGTTCCAACGGAAGCTACACGTACGCACGTATTGCATCCAAAGACCTACCTACGAGTGATATTCCCAGAAATTGCATCTTTGAGAAATGTTGGGGAACACCAATTTAATCTCTTGGCGGATTGGGGAATATCAATTTAATCTTTTACAACGGTTCAGTTTAACTGATTCAGTTTAATCTCTTTCTCTCTATAGCAGATTAA
>KN726307.1:50617-65352 GCA_000816745.1 Ancylostoma duodenale
TAAATAAATAAACGGCGTCGAGTACTGAGAGCTGCTCGCCGAGTGATCCACAGTGACTGCGGACGTCTACACTGAGCATTTGAGGAATCTGAAGGCGAATCTCGAAAATGCGCGCTCGCAGCAGCACGAAGTCTACTTACACCACGACAACGCTCCGCCGCATATTGCAAGAACGACCATGGCTGAACTGATGAAGTTCGGCTGGACCATTTTACCCCACCCACCGTATTCCCCAGACCTGGCTCCCTCGGACCACCATCTTCTTTCCCATCTCCAACGTCATCTGGATGGTAAAGACTTTCAAACCCGCGACGACATCAAATCGGCACTCGAGCAATTCTTGAAGGGCCAGTCCCCAGCGTACTGGAGCAAGGGCATCCACGATCTGCCCAAACGTTGGCAGAAGACCATCGATGGGGCATACTTTAAATGATTCACAGTTGTTGTTCAAAAATTGGAAAGAAAATAAAAATGTTGTCAGTTCGTCCGAGAACCTTCGACTCAACCTAATATTTATAGTTTCAAGGATGTCGTGCTGATTATCAGCGAGGGAGTTAAAGTTATACGGAAGGAGACGAAAGAGAAAAGATAAGTTTCAATAGTCTTACGAGAGCAGCAGGTTTCTGGATCACATCTCTGCTACAAGAGGGCGCACTTACATGCTGGATAATAGTCATAAGTGACATTCACCTTAGCACTTCTCATATGTTCGATAACAGAAGAGGTGACAATTCCCGAAAAGTGGGAGTTCCGTGATGACGCTTCTTTTTCTAACCTTCATGAATACAGCCCAGATTGGGATCAGATGCTAGGAAAACGACGTCACCAATTATCATTTTGCAGTAGTGACTGGGGAAGGCAAAAACAAGACGTGAGATTGGTAGGAAGTCAATTTATAGTGCAAAGAGAAAGACGGAAAGAACTTCAATCTTTGATGATATCTAACATGTACCCGAAACTCTAATGAACCGTGCTCCTAGAATATACTAACAATGAAATTTTTCATAATATGCGCTACCACCAGCGCGCCTACTATGAGATTTACGTTGCCCTGAGATTTTGTATTAAGAGGGGAGATAGGTTCCGTTATTGAACACATTTATAATATGAACGTTGCAACATTTTATTTGGTCGTTACGTTGCAAGGAAAAAATTTCACGATTTGGGTTATTTCAAAAACAATGGTAGTTTTTGAGGCGCGCTTTCCAAGGTGCTTAACTTAGCTCAAGCTCGAGATTTTCTTTCGGAAATCTCCCCAATATTATCAGCATTTCCTGTAAATTTTAGCTGCATTATGAACTTTATGAAAAATAAAAACTTAAATCATCAAAGTCAACAAAGCGCGAAATGTCAATTTTTCAGTACACATGGATTCACATAAATTTTCTAGAAGAAAACAGTCTTCACTACATGTTCAGAATGGAATTTTATTAGGCAAAGGTCTAGCCAACAAATGTCCCAAGGAGAGATCCGACACCTCACTCGAAAAAATTTTTTCCGGTTGGATGTGAAATTGTGTGGATTTATCCTTCCCGCCAGTAGATGCATTTATTTATTGCATTTATTAGGCTCATATGACTTACGCAATTTTTTGCGGAATCTTGCTTCTGGCACCTAATATGTGCTAGGTGGGACATTTACTGAATTCTGCTTTTGGCCTGATTTAGCTGTTGACGAACAGCTCCGACAACACTTTACTATTTAAAGGCAGCACCCACGAAAAACTTCGTCACTCAGATTTCAGCGCGATCTTGGGTTTCTGACTATGAGGTACATGAATAATGTGGTCAATTTTGTCACAACTCACGTTAAAATGGTTTTCGGATGCTAGCAATTTGCTACATTATGGTAAGGCGGCCGAGTTACGCTGGTGGAGTAGATCAAGGAAGTCGATACATTGTCAACGGATTTCTTGGCGCAACTGGATAATCGACTAATTTTTCAGCTTCTATGAAGGAGAAAAAGCACAGATGGAAGGAAAATAGAATGATCACGAAAGAGACATACCTCAAGAAAAGAAACGAAACTTATGGTCAAGTGTAAAGAGCTAACAAACAGAAATTTATACCAAAATTGAAAATTTGAAAGTTCTGGAAAAAAGAAGCGTTAGTATGGTCTAATAACAATTGAAAGAGCGTAAATGTGAGAACCAGATCATCACAAAGTAAAACTTCTTGGAATGGAAATGGAAAGCAAACGCTATCTTTGGAAAACTGAGTGAATGCGGCAGAAATCAGCTGATTCGGATCCCGCCACATCTCATCCGCGGATACGAGGTCTGACTTGTTATATCTCGGGAACGCTTATGCCTCCGACGGTGCAACTTGCGCAGAATTACTGGGACTATTGTCCAGACTTCAAAACATTCGAAATTTTGAACATGAAGATTATCGTGGGTGCTGCCTTTAAGAAAAGCTACCATTTTCTGAGATGTCAAGGTTTCTTGAATGTATCCAGATGTGCCTGAACGAACTAAACTAGACAGAGCTTCATTTTATTGAGCAATGGCTATTCCTCATTGGAAGTGATCTACTTTTCCGGAATTTTCGTTGCCGTGTTTATTAGAGGGATTAAAGTAAATGACATAGCAAGTAAAGCACTGACCCACCGGCAATGCTTCTGTTCAAGTTTCACTTAGCCTGCTTTCTCGTCATTCTTAGCTGTAAAAAACGTAGTGCGACTACTTATTTAACTGCTAAAACCTTTCGCATTGTCGTCCGGCTTCCTAAGCTATAGCTGTTTCTGAGAAGCTTCGTGACCACGACCTGGTTTAACCCATTGACGACCGCGTGGCTCACCGGTAAGCCGCGTTTTTTGGTCGAGTGGGACCGCGCGGCTCACCGCTGAGCCGCGCCCTTCTTATCAACTAATGGACCTCATTTTTGAACTGTTTTGCAGTATTTCCCATATGAAATGAGCATAACACTTCCATACAATGTCTCGAATAACTGCGACTAAGAATGTTTCCTTTCTATTGTGACAAATACCGCGAAAAGGATGAGACTCTGAAACCGTGGAAGATTGTGTTATATTTCGTGTGTACTGGAAGGGAATAATCTATACAAAAGCCACATTTTCTACACAGAAACCCGTTCATCACATCTGGACATCGTGAGGCAAAAAACCGTGTTTTGCCTTATTGCAGAATGTCGTCTGCATAGACTATAGAAAAAGGTAATTGAGAAGTGTTCATTACTAGGTTGCGGTCACTTAGTTTGAGAGCACCTGATGCATTTCTACGCTTAGCACAGTTCCTATACGCTATATAGTACAGTGCATGTCGTAAATATGGAGGTAATTTATACTAGGATGCATGCGTGAGACGTACGCATCCATTTGCGTAGGACATCCCTTGCAGACCGGTCAACGCGTCCTGTGCATCATCAATGAAGAGAGTGTGCGGATCCCGCGAGGCCAAACGCGTGCGTCTGAGCTGCGTCAGCGATGCGACTTGCCTATCCTTTATCACATAGACGCACGTGCGTCAATCACAGGCATCTAGTATAAATTGCCTCATGGACGAATCTCAGCTTCAAGCTTGTTCGTGATTAAATGCATTGACCAACAATAATTTCAGCGTATATTCACTCAATAGAAAAGTAGAATCCCGAGCCAAAGCGCCGCGAAGCAGCGTTCTTGCTCAGGATGTGCCTTTCATATTGAGTTGATTTGGCTCGGAATTATATTTTTTTATAGAGTTGAATTGACCAAAAGGTAGTTCTGCACTCGGGTCCGAATCAAAGCGCTGCAGGGCTGCGTTTTGGTTTGGAACTTACCTTTTATTTGTTTCGGGATTTAGCTGATTTATACTGAGTTGAGTTGGCTCGGTACATATACGAGGCACAAAGAAAGAGGCTGGTCTCACGACAATTTGGCCATGAACACTGCCTGGGTTCTCCTCTTTCATATTATACGATAGTCGTTTTTACCCCACGCCCGGCTTTTTGCTCAAGCTTCTAACTGACCCTTTACTGCGGCCTCATGAGGCCTTTAGACAAGTAGCTCTCAGGTGTTTCCAATTTTCTTCCGGTTCTGAGGAAGGCAGAGAAGCTGAAACGTTAGCATAACGAGGTCTCTTACCAATCTTGGCCGTGGCTATAGCAAACTCGTCGCGGTATCCCTTTAAGCAGTTACGTCCGATCGAGGAGAAATGAGATAAAATATGCAGTTTAAAGCCGTGTGCCATGTACGAAGAAGAACATCACCTACCACCTCTCCACCTGTTGTCCCTCGAATGACCGGAAGCCAAAATTGGTCAGTGAGCCCCGTTGATGGAAAAGGGTACCACGGATATCCACCATCAATGGACCGCTTTCGGTTCGAAAAACATGTCTACAGCCGTAATCGTTGATGATAACATGCTGTGACGTGCAATCGTGTGCACTGCGCACATAATGAAATTCAAAAAAAAAATCAAAAGCGGAATATTCTGCCCGACACCAGATTGAATGTGAAAACGAACCATCTCACTTAAGTATTTGATTATTTACCTATTTACTGACTGCACTGAGTATGCTACGTACAAAACATGCTATCAGGTGAACGAAATAAATTATATAATTCAAGAAGTAGTTAGGCAGTCGTCGAACAACAGCAGAATGTTAGAAGAGGAATGCATTTATCATCTCAACCAAAATCAGCAAATATAGCTAATTGTAGGTTCGGATGAAGCTTCTCTGGATGGAGCATTACTGCTAAGAACAAAACGTCATCTTAAATTAATGTTGATATGTTGAGATTTCTTTTTATGTTATCCTAATATTCAGACCTATGTAGGCACTTACTTTCAGACCTATGTTGGTACTTACTAACTCCTGTTTTTGTTTTATTGTATTCCTTATGCTGAACAGTTACCCATTTATTCACATTTTATGGCAAGCCAGCTGGGACCTTGGTAACCCACTAGTTTTTTTGGTCCATTAAATTTTAAGGTGTTGATCTAGTTTTGCCCTAAACCTGGGACCCAAAATTTAGTTCATGGTAGCCTATACTTCCACTTTCTACTGCTTGGCAACATTGCTGATACTGCGTAAACCAGAGAGTAACAGGTGTTGCGAATGGTGAATTGTTAGGGCGGTGGATACCTAACTTCCGAAAATCCACACCTAGACTGCTCATTACTTACCAGCTATTTACTCTTACGGGTCCTATTAAATTAAGGGCAGGGCATGGATACTGGAGTGCGAATGCAGCTTGTTTAGGTTGTTCTTCTTGATGTAGCCACACGAGGTTGATATCAACTTTATTCTCGGCTTACGTTTTCTGCGAGATGGCCTTCTTCAGAGTCTGAGAGGGTGAAATCGGTTGCGATCTATCCGGACAAACGTCTATAAGGTGGCGCATAATTACTGTCCCATCATTGCGCGAGAATGAAATTCGATCTAACTCATCGACTCAAATCTGTTCTTGTTATTGTTATGTTTGGCGCATAATTTTTCACATATCTGCCACACATGATCTTTCCGGGAGTACTCCCTCGTTTTTGTGGAAAAAGACGTCAGGATCGACAGAAACGTGTGCTTGGAGATACTGAATAATCACCTGCTTCCATGGGCTACCGAACACTATGAAAACGGCCACTGGATCTTGCAACAAGACGGAGCTCCTGCTCATCTCGCTAAGTCCACCCAGTACTGGTGCCTAGTCAACCTGCCAGACGCCTCAGAATGGGCGGCCAATTCGCCTGAGCTGAATGTCCTAGACTTCTCACTTCCACTGTCCTGGACTTCTCAATCTGGGCGATGCTGGAGCCGACCCCTGTCAGAAAAGAACACACCAGCGTTCAGGCTTGGAGGAAGTGTCTGGAGGAAGCCCGGAACGAAATCCCGCAAGATCACGTGCGCGCCGCGATGGAGGCATATTCTAAGCGTCCGAAGGCTGTCATCCGCGCTAAAGGAGGCCACACTGAATGATCCCTTGGTTTTTGCTTTATAGATGTTAGTAGATAGTTGTTGAAGAGATCGTCTGAATTGGTTCGTTTATACGACTTTTATGCATTTTTTATTTTGGGACAGTAATTTTGCGCCACCCTGTATCTACCCTACAGACAAAATTCTGAACCTACTTTTGGATCACGTGGTAAGAAGCGTGGATTGAAACCGTACCTAAGAATTGATCCACTGGGTGGATAATAGCGGCCACTGCGAGCTAGCAGGTTTAGTGCCTAACGCAGATCAGAAGAGCAGCTTTAAGTAAGGATAGAGTTCCCGCGTAATCGAGAGGCATTCTCCTTTTTGGTTCATCTTTGGATGAGCCAATACATAAGCACTGCTAAAAATGGTGACACTGTAGGAGAAAAGAGGAAAAAAGAAAACGGATGGAGCCGACATTCATAATTCGTCAACCTCATGCTGAAAAAACTAGAATTAATGCTTCGGATTTTTTCACTTTGGTCGACTCCAGAGCCAGGGGTGGGAGCATAAAACTCAAGACTCCAATTATTAGGACGCAAATCATGTCTGAGAGTTTTCCCATCAGAATTATTCAAGAAGTTAACAAATTCCTCAGCCATGATGTTATACGCATGTCACTTCGGTCTTTCAAAAAATTAGCTACCTTGAAAGCTTGCTCAGGAACTTCCTGACTCATGTTCTTTTTTATATTCTCTTTCCGGCAGCTCCTTTCATCCTTACATATAGTTGGTGTTTTCATAACCAGTTACTGCTATATAATTAGGAAAGTGCTACATGACGAAGTGTTATTGAAGTCGTTTAGAACGTCTTCGCCGCGTGAACGCTTTGTTTACGCCCTCTTAGATGAATAAATAAATAAATAAATAAATAAATAAATAAATAAATAAATAAATAAATAACGTTTTGGAGAAAATGTAGAAGAAGAAAATTAGAGCCAGCAAAATGCGGAACGGCAATTTTGGTTGAGGTTGATTGCAAAGCACAATGTGTGACGTACTGAGGCAAAAGATGTGCTGGACAATTAAAGGCGGCAAGAGCCGAAATCCTCGACGTCGAGCTGAGGTGCGGGTGGTGAAATACAGACTAAGCACTTCATAAATGTGAAACGAACACAGACAATGATGGCTTACCTACAGAGAAAATGGACATGTCGTCGCGAACACGCCTGGCCGTGTTCGCGTTGGTACGAGTTTTCCGCCGGCTCTAAAGCCATCGCAGACGAGTGCTCCGATGTCGGATGTACGCGTCCTGCCACGAAACCCTGTGAATTGAAAGTATTCCGTACTCCCTTTGCGCCAAACCACGCGCCGCAATGGCTTTTGCGCCAGGGGAAAACTCGTCCGCGCGCGAACACGGCCAGGCGTGTTGCGACGAATGTTCCATTTCCTCTGCAGGAAAGCCATCGTTGTTTGCGTTCGTTTCACATTTGTGATGTGCTGAGTCTGTACTTCACCACCCGCACCTCAGCTCCAAGTCGAGGATTTCGGCTCCTGCTGCTACTAAATAGAGGTTTTCCCGGCATTGAGCTTGGATCAGAGAAGCGAGCTAATGATTGGTTGTGTCAAGGGGGTGTAAAATCCTGACAGTGTATTACTGTTCACTCCCAGCATGGCTTCAGCTGTCTCGAAATGTCAAACTCCTTCTCCGCTTAGGAGAATTGAGCCCTGGAATTGTGGCCTAGGTAATAGGTTTTGTTGTTTTCTTCGCTCCAATTCACATTCGTACTTTTTCAATCCAACACTTTCTCAGAAGATGCCGTTGCAAGCCTACAGCAACAACTATGGAATAGGTTGTATGCACTAGTTTAAGATTATTTCAATGTGCCTCCATATGTCAACCGCACTCTAAAACTTCTTCTCCTACGTTATACAGATTGATTGATAATAATCCCGGAGCTCCATCCAAAAAAAAAAACAAAGGATCGTAAACCCAAGCAGAAAAAGTTATCACAGTCAGATGCATGATAATGATTTGAACTGGCAAGCCCACCACCACTTTTCACAAACTCGGTCACTGAAAAAAGCGAGCATTCTTCCAACAGGAGTGAACTCCCCCGGACATTTCATGCTTCCTTGTTTGGCTCCTATGAGTACTGGATCGGAATATGGTCAGAAAAAAAGAAAAAGAAGAATGCGGTCGCCGTGATGTGGATCTTCTCGCGGAAACACCAACAGCATTGTTCTCATTAACCTTTTAGCAGGTGATATCGAAAACGAAAGGAGTGGAAAATTGAATGGGTGAAAGGAAAGAATAACAGGTACCCAAAACGAGTAAAATGATAATTACGTCGTTTGTGAAAATGGGAAACGGGCTTGAAACCATGTCATGCATGTTTGATAGATTCCAACAATGCGTCAATTCACTCCGGTGTCTTTTTTCTCAACTTTCTCACTTCTAACATTTAGGATTCTTCCAGCGTCTACTTTACAACCTATTTTCTTTGAGTAATTGCTTGCTCCTGGAACTACTCTGCGTTTCCCGCGAAGTCTGCATCCCATCCCTCCATGGTGCACGGAATTAGCAGCAAACGATCACCTATTTTTATCCTACAGCTCACATTTTAATCACCACACAAAATACATATTCTGATTTCTACTAGGAAAATTCGATTACAGCAAAGTACTTCGCTGTTGGTCCTCCTGCACATGGTACAAAAGGTTTTTGACGGTTATCCTTTGCACCTCCCCTTATTAGAAATCCAAGAGATAATGCTGTGACCGTGTGCCACGCATGTAACACAGACAATTAATGCCATATGTTGTCTCTGAGTTTACACCAGGAATTAGCATCGTCAGTCCTTTCGATGGATCAAATAACTCGCTTCTACAGTTCCTGAGAAGCACTGCGAGGCGACTCTTATCCAGCGCAAAAGTGGTAAGAGCACCACACCAAAATTTCCCCATCGCCAAAACGGGTGCCAACTATGCATTTTATTCAATTTTTTTCTTTTGAACTTTCGAATAATTGAATTTTAGCAGTATTTGAATCATTCGAATAAACTAATACTTAAGTTTTTCTGGGAACAACATGCCGAAAGCGATAGCAAAGGATCAGAACCTTGCTAATGTATTGGGTTGGGCAATAAGTTCGTGCGGTTTTCAACTTGGTTTTTTGCGAAGATTTGAACTTCGTTCAACTGCCTATAACAAATCATTTTGTAGCTCTTGCTTTTCTCTTTACGAATATTATAACAGTTCTCCTAAATATCCGCTTTGCCCTGTTCACTATCGCATGGAATGTGACCCTGCAATTCGACAAGAACGAAAATCTCTGACTGTACGACTTCAATTGAAGATGAAATAGAGCTTAAGCTAGGGGAACATCAACGGCATAAAGGCAGAGGGCTTAACTCTTGGAGGGACAGCATGGAAGTGGATGGCCGCTTCAGGGAGGTCAGTTTTGGCCAAAAGGATGCCTCTCATTTCAAACGCGCAGTTTGCTTAAGTTGCCAATGCCTAGGTTCAACCAATTCACTTTGTGAATAAACACCCAAGAACTCAGAATAAAGTGACCCTTCACAATGACAACGCGCACTCATCTGGATAAATTTCGACAAAACAGTGATCGAGATGCTGGGATGGGAGGTAATTTCATTCCTGCCTACTCTACACCTCTTATGCATTCTCTAGTTTTGTTCACTTGTGCCTTTTATAGATTTGCATCCAAGAGTTGAGGGTGAGGATCAGAAATTGAGTCCTCTTAAGCAATGCCGCTTTTCACGGAGATGGAACGAAGGAGCTGCTCCATCTTTACCAGTATCAGTGGAGAAGGAAAGGGCTATATAAATTACTTGTAGTGATTGATGTCGTTTGTGGCAAGCTCTGATTTCGATGCACATGGAAAACCGCACGAACTTATTGCCCAACCCAATATGTATGTGATGAGATAAACAGCACTTGCTAATTTGAGGAGAGGCTAGTCTGTCTCCTTCAGGATCCGTATCAGCACCATCAATTTTTTTCATGAATCAATAAACGGGCGCTTGTTGCTTACTTTGAACAAAGATTACTTAGTTCCTGAGGGCAAGCCACGACATGAGATAAAGGCCCGTAATAAAGTGTCATGGCGGTGAGATGAACTCCAAAACTCACCACCAGGCTTTAGGCGATGATTGTATACCAGCTCACATGCGTATGGTATAGGATAGCAGATCATTGTCAACCACGTCACTGCTAGAGCACGCATGTGCAATCATCGCCTTGTTAGGAGCTCATCACCTTCTCAAGCTGTGGAAATAGTGGCAGTAGTCATGGAATTAGCTACCCCGACCGTCTCACTCTGCGTCTACTCACCTCTCCCACTCTTTCTACAGCATAAGAAGGCGATCAGCTCCTCACAGGGCGATGATCTCCTCTGTTGCCGCATGTGTGCTCTACTAGTGACGTGGGTGGCATGATCTGCTATCCTATATTTCATGGATGTGAGCTGGCATGCAATCATCCCCTAAAGCCGGGTGGTGAGTGTTGCAGTTCTTCTCACCGCCATAACACTTAACTACGGGCAAAAATTTCCGTGGATCCTGTTATTTGAGTTAAGAGTGCCCGAACACCCAAACATTCGAATAATCAGATATTTCAACTCTTCGAATAATTCAAAGATCCTAATAATGAAAATTTCGAATTAGTCGGATATTCGTTTGAAATTATTCGTTTGAATACCAATGTATAGTGGCATCACGCATGAATGGATTAAAGGCAGTGTCCAGGCAAAATTTTCGATTCTTCAAATTTGGCATTTTCTAACTCTATTCGAAGTGCTGATTACAACTATGTAGGTTTTGCAAGCAGGAACCATACAATTTGTGCTTTTTAGACGGTTGAAAGTCGTTGCGTGGACGAGTTGTCCGGTGAGAGTTGAAAAGAAGGCAATGAGGTTGTTCGAACAGCCGTATTTGGGAAAAACAAGCTAATTATCATGAACCATGATGGTCTATTGACACAATCACTCAAAAAGCTTGGTTTTATGATTTTAACATATTTTTAACACAACGGAGGCACACACGAATTACTGGTTCAGAAAAGCACACTCAAGTGCCTGTGCTTGTGGACTTTCTGTGTGATTTCTCAACTATGGCCGCAACCGTTTTGCTAACAGGAATTGATTGTGAAATTTTAGCATTATATTGGTTGGTAAAAATGTTCAATATTCAACGTTAACATCAAAAAGGCTTTCTAGTGATGATAACTCATTATGCGGCTAAATCAAGTAATTACGCGTCGTGAAGTATTCTGTAATAAACTTTCGAGCACTCTTGTAAAGGTATACAAGTCATTCCCTTCCTTTTTGCAGTTATTTTCAAGATTCTTCCAAATTTGTAGCTGAAATTCTCGACCAATAACGATTGTAATACGTGCCAAATTCAAGAATACATGTTGAACAAGTTGAACCATGTTGGGAAAAGTGCCATTCCCAGCATACGAGAATGGAGAGAGACCAGACTGTCAGACAGTGGAACATGTCTTGACCACCCCAGACGAAATTTGATCTGTTTCCACGAAATTACTGAAGGGGCGGAGCGGGCACTGGAGATGGATTTGGGTACTGAGTCTTAAAGGAATTTCTCGCTTATTTCTGCGAGTTTTTCGCTGGAACTTTGGCAAATGCCCATTGAGGCGATCCGCCCTCATAGTCTAATGAGCGCTCGTGCTCAAAGATTTGGCCTGGACACTGCCTTTAAGACTGAGATCCTCGATACAGATCCAAAATGTTTATCATGTATTTGTCAGAAATAAAATCTCCGTACACCCCTGGCTGTCTTGCGAGCTGCATCGGGCCTTTTCGATTTTCGTCCATCAGAAGTTTGCTGTTAACCCATAACGTCCTTGAACAATGATGGAAACGATGTTTTCGATACCGTCAACTGATCGGAAAAAGTAGCAACGTGCAAGGACGTCATTGCGTTGCTAAAGATAGGGTTAGCATGTTGCTGAGCACGGGCCATTGAAAAATTCTAAAATCTGCATTGCGAACTCCATTGGTTGGTTGATTGTGTATGCAAATGACGACAATGGATATAAATTTATGACACACCTCAATCGAACGCAATGGACTATACTCAGCCCTATGTGTATTGTTTTGAAATTGATCAAGCTCTCGAAATACGAGCCCATTCTCTGAACATGACCCAATAGGCAACGCCCATTTCCAGACTAGGTTGGAATAAGGCCATAAATTTGCAGACTGCGCCATAAGTTCTTGCATACCATATTTAGCGCCACCACAGCAGCGTAATTCAACGTAATAGCATAGCTTCTATGGCCGCATTAAGCCAACTCATTAGCGACTCGCATGACCAAACAGGTCGGTAGAATGTCGCCATTTTCTTTTCTAACAGCTTAGAGTCGAGTGGGAGTCGAACCCACCGCGGCATGGTGGCATTTCTTCTCCGAATCCCTCAAAACGTTCCTTCAGCCTTGTGGTTGGTACGAGTTCAAACTTATGTATGTATAATGAAGATTTTGATTTGCTCTTAAACATGGTAGCATGCAACAGTCCAACGGATCGAATTGACGTTGCATGAGAGTTACCTATCAGCACAGGATTTCATCCACACACCACTCCACTTGATCGAGGAGAAGATTTTGAGTCTTTTTGAAGTGTCACGTTTAAGCTACCAGTATGAAATAAACATAGTGAGGTCCCCTCTTTCTCAAAACGTTGTGAACCACGAAAATCTAAGAAAATTTGCTCTGATTAGACATCTTTTCAAAAACATTTTAGAGTTTCTGGACGAAGGAGGGAAACGGGATTCCATCTCCACACCGGTATTCATCAGTGCTCCATACATCTAATTCGTATTTTTGATGAAAATATGATTGCTCTGAGGAGTAGCTCCACTTCTAAGATGACATCGTGCCGTGCCGCTATGGGTGCGACTCCCACTCAACTCTGAGCTGTTAGAAAAGAGAATTACGACATTCTCCGACCTGTTTGGTCATTCGAGTTGCTAATGAGTTGGCTCAGTGCGGCCATAGAGGTTACGCCATTACGCTGAATTCCGCTGCTGTGGTGGGTCTAAATATGGTGTGCAAGCACTTACGGCGCACCCTGTACATTCGAATATTGCAACACTGGAAACAGAATCTAAAGATTACATAATACACGATGTCGGCGGTCCAACTAGAAATTAGCTATTTAATGTCATATTCCTGCGCAAAATCTTTGCAATAATTCGCTAGTCCAACCAATGAATTTTTTTTGGGAGTGGCGAAAACTTGAATTTTAACGAGAGACCAATCTGACGTATTTCTGGGACATTGTAAATAATGGCATACAAAGTCGGTGGGAAGTGTTAACTTTATCTAGTAAACAGCGATGTCCATTATACTCACGGAAATTGTTCACATTATGGAAGCCGAGGAAGCTAATATTGTCCTTCATTGTTCAATTTGAATCCAATTGTCTTGTTTTTACGATTCATTACTCTTCTTAGTTGCACCGCCTCCTTCCCCCTGGATTCCCCTCCTCCTGAGTTAGCCTCAATGGCACATGCTTCTCCAGTAATTGCAAAGAATCACTAAAATACCGGGGTTTCTTGTAACGATGGGCCATTTCGACGACAAACATTGAAACATACACATTTCACTACGTGTTCTCACTTTGCTTTGTCTGGCCTCCAAAATCCTGGAAACAATATCTTGGCTAAGAATTCGTACCAAGCGATTATTCAACATGCCCCCGTTAATTCCACGACCATCCATTCGCATTTTACAAGGTTACGGTAGGTGATAGCTTTCAGTCTAACATATGTTCAACACTTTACACAAAGAAGGAGTTGAAGGGCAAAATGGATGCGCATTTTGTGAACAACATGGCTTCCCTGTGCAATGTCCTAGTAAGAAAACGCATGATTACTGTTGCACGAAACATTATTTGAACTGGGAAAGCCTAAAAAGCACGTTGGGGGTGTGCGCATAGCATCAGCATGAGATTGGGGAAATCGTTGTTTACCGTAGGTTCTGCACGGGATTCTCATCGTTTCACGAGACGTATGTGTTCTGCACGAGCACGTGTGGGTTATCCATGGATTTGGACATTGCTGACAACGATCGATTGAAAAAAACTGTGTTAGTCCATTAGCACAAGTGGTGGTCTAAAGGCTTAGTTTATTTTCCGTTTATGGGTAATGCACGGAGCAGAAACTTAGCGTTAACTACCTCTAATTTTAACGAGTGCTTTTCCTCCTAGTTTCTTCTAGGTGGGATTAATCTGACAAGCAAACGGTCACACCAATTCTGCAATCACGACCAGACTGCCAGTTAAGTGCCAGTTAGGTAAACCCAGATGTTTAATGATGTGACCACACTCCCATGAAGGTTCTACACTGTAAACCATGTATGAATGAATGCTACCGGTGAGCAAGACATACCACTGCACTACACTTTTCACAAACAAAGCAATGAGTTTTCGTGTTATAAACGCAATCGACACTTTGAGCAAACCATGTAGATAGCTAGAAAATCAAACCAGAGTTCACAAACTCGTGGGAAAACTATTTGAGAAATAGGCTGTCAGACATGGCCCCAGCAACTACAATCGTGTGCTCAAACCATTAACAGAAAGTTCTCCGGGCGAGACGAGTGAAGTGGAAATGACTAATGTGCAGCGCATTTATGTATACTTCATATACTAAATTTTAGGTTTTGATCACATAAGGAAATCCAAAGATATTAGAGCTTGGAGGTGAAATGTATATTGCACATTCATGTTGAAAATGCTTTTATGAAACTAATTATGTGAACTTCTATGAAACTGATTAACGTTCATGATATAAAACGAAACGAAACTGGTCCCTATTTCGCAAGTGTGCGTTACACAAGAATC
>KN726307.1:65891-76213 GCA_000816745.1 Ancylostoma duodenale
GATATCGGATTTGGACCAGTCAGGATAAGCAGTTTCAGACGCATAACAAGTTATCTGGTATAGCGTTTTAATTAGTTTTACGTCTTTGCTTCAATCAGTTTGTTTCTTACCTTGCTTGTTCGCGACAATAGATCAGCACTGGTTCATCGGTGCATTAAGTTGTTTATGCATTAGGTTGTTGAGTAGGTCCGCTCTCTTTTTTGCTTGTTTTTTTTTTCCATTATTCCATTGTATTCCATTTAACAACGCTTTTATTGCTGCACAAGCAATTCTTACATTATTCTTGAAAACTGAATCATCCACGAATTGTACGCATTGGAAATAGATAATCCAGGAGGGGAAAGAAACCATTTCTCCTGCTAGCACGATTTCAAAGAGAATTGAAGTGAAGAACAAAACATGGAGGATGTTGAGGAACCTTTATCTCATTCCCACTGAAATAACGAATTTAACTGTCTCTACACCGTGGAGAGGTCGAGAGGTGAAATAAGTGGGTGAATAGGTCTCGTTAGTCGAATCTTCTCTGCCGGTTACTTGATGCGGCTGGGCCTTGCAGCAAAGAAGGGTTTCCAAGCCCAACTCCAATTGTCGGTCCAAAGGGGAAGAACTCAAGGGGGTCGAAGTTGCCATATTTCAGCCTTGAGAACAAAGCTTCTGCAGCTGTGACAGTACGCGCCGTCATTCTGGAGACATTTCTACCGTTTGAGCCGGTATCTGAGCAATACTCAATGCGAAATTCGAGATAAGCCCTCTGATCGTTCCACTATTGTTGGGAGTCAGCAGTTTTGGACTTATGCTGAATGTGGTATTCAGATGGGATTTGCAGACATCTCACATCTTTCGTTGATAAGAGGACACGGTAGTTTGTTTTTTTTTGAAATTTCAGCCTTCCTTCGCCAACTTTTAACTCTAGGAAATTGGTTAACTTCAACGTGAACACATATTTCTGATGCAAGCAAAATTTAAAAGCTAGCATCTTTGTCACGGAAAAATATGAGTGACCTGGTAAGAATATGTCAACACGGAGTAAAGCGAATGGAATGGTCCCATTTTAAAGATATGTTTTGGTACCTTCTTGTATGTGATTTTCGAGGCGGATACATGATTTTGATAAGTACCTCAGTAGTAAACCAATATGTGCTCTGAAGGTCTCCTAAAAGAAATATTCTGATAATTTGAGGCGAATCTCTATATTATATTTATACTTACCACAAGTTGTGGCAAAACAGGTATCCGACTTTCAATGAGAGATTTTTCTCACTGCAGATGAATGAGATGACCATTCAAAACATAAGTGCTTCGTAGTTTCAGGAATATCGCATCACCTTGACCACGCCCACGTATGCGATCCAGGATTATCCGTTCGCACAAAAGCTGATCATATTCATTTTCTACCTCGTGCAATTCTACAAACTGTTCAGCGTGCTGCACGGCTAGACGCAGCGTCATGCGACCAGTGGTCATACTCATATGTGCAGGTACCTAACTGTAGATTTTCTCAGTTGACTGTAGTAGAATGAGGGAAGATTTTTCTTATTTCAAGTCTTATTTCTATGACTGTCTGCATTGTATATTTGTTACTCATCTTTCTAAACTTTTCACTTCTCCAGAGAACTGTTGCTAGCATCTCTTTCTTCCACTCCTAGAATCACTTGAACCTTATCAACGTTTGTTTAGCCCATCTTGTATAGGGTGAGTACAGCGACAAGATTCATAAACGTTCTCGTTAAGCTCCAAGCTTCTTACTTGACGAGAATGGAAGAATATTTCCCAGCAAAACATGATATATTAGGTTGAGAAATTATAAATATCCGTTTGGGGAAGAGATAAAATTTCCTGTCAAAACAAAAATCAAGGCCCAATTAGGAAGGTATATTTTTTCTTAATCGGTGACACTCCGTTTTTTTTCCACAAACAATCAATGCTCTCCTTAAAGGCAGCACCCATGAAAGTTATCAACTTTGAGATTTCGGCATTACCTCTGGTTCTCGACTATGAGGAGCACGAATATGAGGGCCACTTCTATTGAAACTCAAAGGAAAACAATTTTGCGATGCTCCAATTTAGCTGCGGTTGAACAAAACGGTCGAGTTGTCAGATTGGGGGTCGGGCAAAAAGTCGATAACACTGACTTGATCATCACGTATTTCCTCGACACTCTTGGATACTTGCGCGATATTGCAGCCTTTTGAGTAAAAAAAAGGTACATAGTTCATACAAAAATGAAGCGCAGCCTGCACAGACGTATTCATGAAGAAAAAGCGACAGCAAAGGGGAAAGAACGAAAAAGGGATAGTACAAACACCCAAAATAAGAGAAAAATGGATGTTAGGTGTTGAGAAAATAGAAAGCAGCCAGTGAAAAGTATGATTAGAAAAAAATTACACTCAGAATAATACAAAATGGTGGAGGAAAATGCGCGAAACAAACTTTTCCATGGAAAAACTGAGCGATTGCAGGCGAAAACAGCTGATTTGTATCCAGTGTCGCCCAAAGGCTATTTCTGCAAGGCAGGTCAACTCGTACCAAAACGCTGGGTTTGAAACGTTGAACTGGAGTTATAGTTGTGATATCTCATGAATAGCGGGGTCTCCAACAGCAATTTTATCGCAGAATTGTCGGGACTATGCCTGAGGTTCGAAATCTGTCAAAAGTTCAAGGGTGAAGATTATCGTGGGTGCTGTCTTCAAAGAATTCGGCTCGATGTGGATCAAGATTGCGGTCGCCTCATTTTGGTTTAGTCAAAATAATTGAACTGGTTCTCCTCTAAGGAAGGACTAACTAATGCAAACAACAACATTCTGGTAGTGTCAAGCTTTTGCTAAGAGGCTGTGACTGGAAAGGCATATAAATCCAAAAAAAATGGAAATGACTGCAGTAGAAAGATTGATTGGTACCTTCAAAGTCGATTCAATTACCCAAGTTCGATGGTATTTTCAGAGAGCCTATTTTTGCACAGGTGTAGACGTATGGCAAAGCAAATTCTCTATGAGGGCATTACATAGAGTTTGGTACACTTATACCACCGGTGTCCTTTGTGCAAGGTTATATAACATATAGAAGGAAATTCCACAATTTTGATGTGTGACCTTTTAAATTTCCTAGATTGGCGGTATTCCGCCATATGATTGACCGGTACTGTACGTATTCGCAGAAATTTTGATGTAGGTGAACTTTCTGCCTCAGAGCTATTAGCTATACTCCATACAATTATAAAGACAAAATTAAAACCCCATCGTTTCATCGCAAACACCTTATTTACTCTTTAATTTTCAGCAGTCACATCAATACCGACCAGATGTGCCACAGAAGGCGACAGAGCAGCTCCAACACAATCACTTCCGTTTTCGGAAAATCTCGTAAAACTAGAACAAATTTCAATTCAAAATATCACGAAGGAACAGGAACTACTGTTGCGGCAAAGCAATATCCCACCAGCATTCTGGCCGTACGTGAACATCACCGCCGTTGAGCAACGAGAACGAGAGCGAAACGCAACCGATGTGAGTGTTTTGTGATCCCAACCGCAATCGTTAAAAATTAAGAAAAGAACATGTGACGAGGTGACAGATACGAAAGGCGTCACCGTTGAAAAACCACAATCTTTCATTCATTGAATCCGGAGTTCTTGCTAAATATATTGAATCCTCGAGGAGCAGCCATTTATTATGACAATAGGTACATCTACCCTATCCGACCAAATCTGTTCTGTAGTCTTCCAACAACATTCGAAGTTCCTTCCCAACCAAATACATAACACTGTCGATATACATTCCTTGAGGACTATAGCACCCCGCGTCTCCGTTGCTGGCGACTGCAAAGCCGATGCGCATCGATTGTGGGCGAAGCGTCGGGCGCCCGTCATAGTGATGGGGGATCGCCAACATCGGCGGAAGCCGTCACCGGCGACGGCAGCCGCCAATGTTGGCGACTGTGGTGTCAGTGCATCTCGATTGTGACATTGGTGGCCGCCGACACCGGCGACGGCAACGCAGGGTGCTATATTCCTCGAGCAGTATAGCGACTACTAGATTCTTGGCCAAAACACAGTGCCACTCAATCTTTAGGTGTTGGGGGCTTCCGCAGGTCCACTACTGCTGCGTGACCAACGTAAGCGCTGCAAAAATACTGTCTGCACAAAAATTTCAGTTCTTGTAAGTCGTTAGTCATAAATTCTTTGGAGCATCCGTCAAATGCATGTCGTAAAAAATAAAAAATGCGCGTAAATTGCACATTGTGAATCGTAAATCGTAATTACGCACATATCTGGTTCGCATGAATCCATAATTAGTGCAGCCTCAATCAGAATGGAAATGTATTCTAAGACAAGGAAAAAACAAGGTTCATGCTTCGCCGTGTGGGGGATAGGTGGGCAGCGGATAGAAAGAGCAGTGATTCGCTCCCGGCTCCCTCCTCCACTGATGTTTTCGCCCTAAATCCCGGAAAAGACACAAATCTGAGAAGTGCTAAAGTCGTGACCAGTTTGGACTACGGAGGACAATATTTTAGGGCAGTGCGGGCCGTCCGAATGTGGATGGAGAATTCAATGCGCTATTTCCTAAACAAACTAAATAGAGCAGATCTGGATCTAACTTCTTGATTCGCTTAACCTTTGATAAGGAAGCAAGACTACCACTCCGTTCATACCCAACGATAAAGTGAAAATTATCGAGTAGAATTCAAGTGATGAGGTTTTGCACAGCACGTTCTAAGATACTATTCGCAGTGATCTTTAACGGCCCTACACTTTAGTACGTCTCCGAAAATGATGTGATGATGTGATGATGTAGTACGTGAAACTTCTATTCACACGAAGATGTGCTCGCTCTGGCTCGGTTGCTGGGGCATTAATTAACTAGATAGCGCAATCCCCTTTCAGATCCCTATTCGGCACAGGAGGTGTGCCTCTCTTCCCTTAAAAAGATCTTCCCACTATTTGAACGTACAATATCAGTGCAACAGTCCATGCATATCAAGGGAGATTCAGAAGGGAACTAGTATATGGAGCAGACATATTAGGGCACGCGGACCTGATACACTTGCCTCACTTAATTCTTATTTTTCTGATATCGCGAGCTTTTCATTGAGCGATAACATCTTGATTGATCATGGATACCACAGCTGGGGGCTCACACACATGCAAATTTTAAGATATTTATTCAGGGTGGTGTAATCACTGACGAAGACGTAGCTGATGTGCCTGATGACAACGAACATCCGCAGCCGAACACAATGCACAACGACGGGAAGAAGACAACGATAACAATCACTGAAGAAGGTGGAAGGAAGCTGTATCAGCACTGGACAGATCAGGCTGTCTCTAGTTTGATGGCGACGGTGGCTACAAGCAAGTACGCTTTCGTTTGAGTCCACGTAAGCCACGCATGACGGGATTGAGGAAGGTTAAGGGGAAGATTTCATGGAGGCAAAGATTGATGGAGCTCCCAGACATGATTGATCTGAACAAAGCTATTAAAAATTGTTCTTGAACTTGAATAATTATTGGGTTCAGGAATGAGTTCGTGTGGTTTTTCATGGGCACAGAAACCACTCCTTTCTATGAACAATGTCAGTCATGCTGAACGGGTTGCAAAGATCCTTCTCTCTTCTATTAATGCTGCCGTGAACAGGGCAGCGCATTGTTTAAGACTACTCAAATTGTAGCCCGCGACCGCAACTCTTGGATCAAACTATATAAAATGAATAAGGAACTTAACAAATTCTGTGGTGCGTGACTACGCCAGACCTGCCATATTCGAGAATCTTGCTCGTCGTTTTGGTGGAATTTGTGCAGAGAAATCGAGCATGGCCAATGTGGAATATCATCTCATACCGAGCACTTGAGGGTTTCGCACGGAATGCGTTAGCTAGACTTACATATTGTTTGAAAAGCATGAGTAGTGACTTTTTCATACATTTGAAGCAATCTTAGCGGATAATCGTTTCGATGTCTCACGAACTGGACGGCCAAAACGAGAAGCAGCTTCAAAGCCAAATTCGCCTTTAAAGCGGGTGTATGAGGGCCGGTTGAAAAGTTTCCGGAATGACAATGAAAAAAAAAACAACTCATGTTCAGTTCTTGGGTTAGTTTTTTAAGCTCAATCCTGTCGAAACTCAGCACTCTTAGTTCCATCTCTTTCCTGCTCTTAATTATTTCTCTGCTAAGGATTTCTTCCAATTCCTCTGAACAACCTCATAGGTCCAAGAATAATTGGCCATTCGATTCGAATTTCTCTTTGGACAGGAAGGCATGGAGCTCTGATGAAAAACAGAGGCGTTAGCAAGCCAGTGCTAAAGAATCAGTGGATAAGGGAGATATTTCATTTTTATTTTTCGGTTTTGTGGCTAGCGTTGGCATTCGAATGTGGGGCCATAGCGTTGCGGAGATGCGACGCTTTTTTTTCTACGCTTTACCCACGTAATTTTCTATGGTATCCAAAAATATTCATCATTATTATCCAGTAAACCCTTTTTTGACAGCGAAATGCCTCTGACAGAGCAAAAACAAATACCGGTTCTTTTTCACCACAGTGAAAGCTCCTCTTCTTTTTTGGAACCAACTCCTAGGATCTGAACGTCTGTTTTTACTATATTTTTGTAGGCGTGCTGTACCTAAGCTGCATTTCCAGTGGAAGTGTCAGGCTCCAAACCCTCTCCTTTCCAAACGCGCAATTTGAAACTTTAACTTTTTGCTGTGGTCCACTTTGGACCGTGCTTTTGTTCAGAATTGATGCGGCGTCTTTCAGAGTGATTATTCGGAATCAATTTATTCTGTAAATATAAATTGTTCTCCCTTAAAGGATGCTAAGAGACTCCTTAATTCTGTGCACCATCATCCTCCTGTCTGCGAAATCCATATCGAGGAGTTTGTCCACGTTTTCTAGTGTAGTACCTTTTTTCGACGTTCTGCACATGGTCATCGGTTTGCCTGTGTGCAGCAATCCTCGCGTATCCAAGCTGGGAAGCTAAGGATCGGAAATGTAGGCGATGGTTCTCCAAAGTCAGTACACAGATCATATTTCGTTTACATGAGATCGTCCTCTTTATTTGGAAGTATCTGTTGACCGCTAGAACTTCGCACTCCTCACTTACTGAAGATAATCAAAGTTGGCAGAATAGAAGGACCTGCCGGAACCGGGCTCTTTTGCAGATCGAATTGATACTAATAGCCAATTCATATGGAGGATTTCTCTATGGAATGACATAGAAATAAATGGAAAACACCTTTTGGTGGTCATTTCGGAAACTTTTCAACCCCCCCCCCTCTCACCACTTCTGTGCCATATGGGCCATATTTGATCGACGACTGAAGTCGAACGGTAGTCGGTTGCCAGGAGGGTGAATTTTGTAGACTTGGATAGTCATATTCCATGCTTTACAAAACAAGGTGAAGCGGAAATTGAGAAACACGTTGTGTTATCTGTAAAAAACACATCAAGAGCTACAAAATGGGTGATGACGGCAGAGAAGCAGAATTCAATTAAACGTGAAAAGACAATTTGAAAAAAAGCGCACGAACCTATTCCCCAACTTAGAAATAGGCGTATAAAATTAATAACAAAAACAAAGAATTGAAAATAAGGTCACACAGAGCTTGCACACATCTTGTGATACACTTTTGAATAACTTGACTATTTACTTCCTACCAGGTTGATGCAAAAGAAATGTTGCCACTTTTTTTTCAAAAACATATAACTTCATCTGGACAGTGTTGCATCTGGGTAAGGCAACCTGTTTGTAGAACAAAGAAAGCTCTTCTATTCTGTGAGTATAAGAGATTTTCCCTGCAGTTGGCAGACGTGAGATACAACTCTCGAATTTTCTTGATTTTTCTATAACGCTATAAGCGATGCAATTCAAAACACTTTCTCTGTAGTTGGCGACGACGTCACGGTCTAGTCCGCTTGTGAGCTCTGGTGCAACGGATTCGCTTCTAGGGGAACGTAGATGAGAATTATTTGAAGCATTTCCTCGAGACGCTCAAATGCGCATTTTTTGCACCACAAATTTTGGCCAGAATTTACTTCCGAGAACTGGCTTGAACTTAGGTGATTGAAATGGTGAAGGTTGGCGATCGTATTTATCAGGAAAATTGACGTATATCTGCAGCTTTTCCCAACTCCAGCAGCTCTCATTTCGCAAGAATAAAAAATTCGCCAAACATGACAACATGAAAACGAGATTCTCGTTATTCTTGGCTTCGCAGTTAAGCAAGATATAGGCTTCGGCGTCAGGGACCTGCTCATACAATAATGGTCTCTGCTGATTGAAGGACTTTCATGGCTTGCCGCAGTTATCGTTCATCAAAGTTGCGAAAGAAAATAGAGTTAACAAGAGAAAGTGCCATTTCTTTTGAATCAATCTAATATTTTTTTGTTGTGAAGCGAATGCAGCTGGATACTCACTAATCATTGGTACAGTTAATGTCTGCCTTAATCCACGCCACGAAGGGTTCCCTCATTTGGATACACCAAAAACGACGAATATAGATAGCGTCTCCGTCAGTTCACATCTCGAAGGGTCCCCTGACTTAGACCCGGCAATAGAGACAGTCAAGAAGAATAGACGACAGAGACGATTTAGATCTGAGCGCCCAGGGCTTCTTATGCAAGAGGTGGGCATGGAGTTACTCTAGATGCTCATATCTGTACAACAGGTACCCATTTCAAAGTAATAGACGCCAGGGTCGGCAGTATCCACGCAAGTGCTATCAAAAACATCACCTGACAGTTTACAAGTACTTATGATAAACAGTGGTATCTGTCCATGACAGAGTAGAACATATCCAGGACAATAAGGAGTCAGTAAAAAAGGTAGATACTATCAGAATTGATATAATAATTATCAACAAATTTGCCAAACGCCAAAGCCGGACCGTAAGAGAGGAGGATCCCAAGTGCATTGGATATCCTGCTCCGTATATTGCGCTGTAGCTGCGAGACCGCGTTGAGGACTTGAATCACTCACTGTGCAAGGATTTCGAAAATGCATGTCCTACGAGGATCTACCTCGCTCCATAAATCGGTTTTTCGTTAGACGTCTGCGCATCTCTCCCTCCACCATTGCCTACTCACAGCACTGCATAAAAGATTTCGCAAGACTCTCGTGGTCTGACACCAGAAAAATCTGGACCCTTACCAGTCTTTAAATAGGAGGATTAGCAACAAATTTAAAAGTACCACTCAAGTGTCAGCTTAATATTGCAACCACTGCCAAAGCGGATGCAACAACGGAACATTTGATGTCGTAAGCTTAAGAAAACATACCGCTGCAGCAGAGATTTAACTGGTAATGCAATATATGCAACCGTTATAACTCAATCAGGGCTGCTGCACTTCGTTGCTAACTTTTTCGCGATAAGCTTAAAAACCCAACGTGATTGTGAAATACGGATAGGACGTTTTTAGTTTGGAAAGGAATGAGGCTCAGCAAAGCAAGTCATAATCACCCAACAAGAATTCGGAATGATCATTAATCTCCGGAGGAAGGTCATGGTGGAAGATACGGTGGGAAAATCCATATTCTATCTACACACAACATTGCGCCTTCACCGGAATCGCATAACGCAGACTCCACTGGCGACAACCGTAATGTCAAACAATGATCAAATGTTCTATGGAGGACTTTCTAGCAAAACGATTAGTTCCACAATGAGTCTTGCGCGCTTTGTAGTCATTTAGCTCGGGAGGACCGATAAGGATTCTGGCATTTAGTGTGCATAGATAAAGAATTTCCATTGCTTCTTGTCGTCGCTTGTTTCAATGCCGTTTGCCAAATTAAAAAGAAAAGGAAACGAAATTAAGCGACGGCAAGGAAACAAAGAAATTGAAACAAAAGTCATTACCTACGCATTTTGAATTCTAATGCAAAAAATGAAGAAGAAAGAAAACAGTCAAAAGGTGAAGAGCTTCAAGAAAAAAACCACCGAAGTACCGTTGAGATCCACCGAAGAGTCTACATTGATTCTTTTGGTGTTCCAACCTAACTGCAAGTTAGCGGCGACTCAACTGTCGCCGTTTATTCGCGTTTCCATTACAACTACCATCACTTCGGGGAATACGAAACAAAGATGAACAATTTCCCGCCATGGCACTATATGGATATGAAACGTATATGACAACACTTTCAGACTCAAAAACGTCGGACATGCAGAAAAGATAGCTCACAAGCAATGCAACAAGGATGCAAAGACTGTGAAGCAGCACGCGAACTGCGTTGTTATGCTAATGGAAGCTGAAAAGAAGTATCAACGTTGGCTGAAAAAGTTTGGGGAAAAGAAGAAGAGAGTAGGTGCGTCTTCTGATCAGTAACACAAGAGCTAT
>KN726308.1:11163-26919 GCA_000816745.1 Ancylostoma duodenale
GACAAGCAATTCAGTACAAGATCAACACGCATTGCTATGTCAGGTTGGAACCGTAAAGGGTTTGAATTCAACCCTTTCGTTCCAACGGGGGGGGCGTTTACAAGATAGCCTCATTTCAATCTTTTCGTCGATCTTTATTTCGGAAATCCAATTCTTTTTCTATGGCAACTTCTGAACAATTAGCAACAGATATTCCAGTCATTCTTCTCCGCCTGCCACGATGTTGTTAAATAATCGCAAGTAGAATAACTATTAGGTTTACCGACAAGTCTTGCCTGAAGTTTTTTCAAAAATTATTTAGGAAATTCAATTGGGAGCGAGGTGTGGAATTAACGATATTGGAGTACATTTCCTACGCTATTTCTCGAGGGTTACGCAAGGCCAGCAAGGGTACTGTTGTCCTGCCATGCCTCGACTTCGTAGAGGAACTTTTTTTTTAAATCTCCTGCTTTGAGCTGCTGTGGAGAAGCTTGTTGAGCGCTGAGGCCAGCAACATAACAGATATTCCACAGGACCACGCTCATCCACCCACTCTGAATCCAGAGATATAAGCTTTTATGAGCAACAACCACGCCCTGGATGACCACACGTCACAAGGCTGGAGGGATGCTGCAGTTCGAAATGCTCGAGTAGGGCATAACAGTCACGGCTACCATCGGAGCATGCCAGATTTGGAAACTGCTGAGAACGTTCGGAGAAAAACGGAAAAGATGGAAAACCCTGCACTGACCCACCGATTTCCTACGCAAATTTCACCACTCTTCAGGTGGAGAGACCTAGTATAAACAAAATAAGATGGGTTGGGACACCACTGTCTGTGCTTCCCACTCTTCTCACTTTGCGCTCTCTAATTTTAATTTGGTCCGACTCCTTGAGACTTACTTACCAAAGAAAGAATATTTCAAAATCAACGGTTTACAATTACGGGCTTTCAAATTTCTCGACTCACAGAAACTTAAATTCTTGAGGGATGGAATTAATAATGTATCTCATAAATAGTGCATGATCACTGCTAACTATATATTATATATTTTTGGTCTAGAAGGTTGTTGGGCAAAGTTATGCTAAAAACAAGAATTTAGAAACAAAATTTCGGACAGGACTTTTCTGTCAACCTAATATGTATATTTATTTTGGTACGAATGCAGATTTAATTTTTTTTGCCCTACTCCTGAGACTTTGGTGACGAAGAGATAAAGGCAGCTATGTTTTACTGTAATCTTCCACTATTACTATTATAAAACAAGTCTACAAATTAGCAAGAATGTAATGAATTTGTCGTTTTCTTCAGAACTGGATATGTTTGAGTGGTCGTCCAGCATAAAGGTGGCGTACTGTGTCGATTTGCCAATACCGGACCTACTTTCGCCGTTTCGAAGGACTTTTTCGAAAGTTGCGACAAAATACTGTCATAATATGACCGCTTGTAACTCCAAGACAAAGTAAGGCTCATTTTGAAATTTGTGAGGCAACTTGGTCAAATCCGACTAATTTTCTCCACTACAACTTTTGTGGTTCAATGATTTATTCTTAAATCGCTTTTGTTAATTGTCGACATCCAGTATTCAGGCTAGTGTTCGGTCCTGAACACGTCGCGTTTGTAGACGGTTTCCCAAGAAGGGAATATGGTGCGATCCACATTAAATTCTATGTGGTTTTTCCTTACAAAACCGTACTGGCCTCAAAACAACCTCGGCCGCTATTATCACGGGCTGTGCTCTCAGGTAGGTCCACCGTTATTGGATCAGCTACATTGATGTATTCGACAGTGCATGAAAGTACATGGGGAAGATACCCAATTTCACAGAATTTGCAAGAGTATGTGTAAAACGCTTGAGGTATGTAACTCTCACAGGCTTTGCAAAAGCGTGCCAGCAAAAGCTTTGTTCCCACAAAAAAAACATATATAACAGAAAAGTTCAAAAATTGCTTCTGCTGTGGTGAGCACTAGACATTTAATCCGACCAAGCAAGATAATGTGAAGTTTCGAATGAGTAGAAATCCTAGTGACTCGAGACACCGAATACTCAAAAAAGCCAAAGTCACTTTGCTGGAAACATCGACTATTCAAAACCGGCGGAATTAAGATAACCCGACGTACCTATCTACGTAGCCTTGGAGCTGGTCAGATTGCACGTAAACACTTTAACGACAGCAAATTGTTCGAGTACATATTCCATGGAATTCATAATGTCGACTATTCGGAAAAGCCCGCTCTCTGAGCTAAAAGGCTTTGGAAGACTGACAATTCAACCTCTATTTAGCTGCCTTCCACAACACAGGCGCACACAAAATGTACTACTGTCGCAAATCGATGGGTCAGTGGGCCCATCGGTTTGGCCACCCAATATCACGTACCGGAACAATGAGGAGAAAAACAGAATCAAATAATCCATAAAATCAGATAAAAGTTAACATAAAGTTGAGAGGAGTTCATTAATTCTAACATTAACCTAAGACACTGTTAAGAGATGAGTGATCAGGATCGAATCATTAGAATGTCCTTTGGGGGGGACTAAGGCTGGAGTTATGGGTTACCTGAATGTACGACGTAAAGAGCGAATATTTTAGTGCTCATGAAGTAGCATGTAGTAAAGTACGAATGAACTGCATGCATTAGGTTCTCAGACATTCGGGCGTTTGGAGCGCCGGCACACACCGTTTCTCGCTCATGACACCTGCTAGACAAACGCAGAAGTGGGCGGAGTTGGCGCGCCTATTTCGCCGTTAGTTGCGCCTTATCCTGCGAATGTTCTATTGGTGACTGGTGACTACAAAAACAGTACAAAAATGAGTTCGCCGCGCACGTATGTGCTACCTGCGCCAGCGCTCGACCAGCCGGCAACTGCTGCTAGGCGGATTTTCCCGTCCGCGCCGCGTCGGCACGCGATCGCATCTCCACCACAGCGGAGAGTAGACTAAGCTTTCACAGCCGTCTGCTGGCTTATATACAATTTGGTTGCCACGTCGAAGTGGAGGAAAAAACAGGATGCACGTTAACCTGTACAGGCTCTGCCTCATGTGCGCTTAGAGCAGGTTTTCTTGCTCCATCTGCACCTTCAGCAAGTTTCCTGCTCCATGCGCGACTACCTACTGTAGCCTGCATCGGCCAAAAGTGGGCGGCTTCACCGGCGCTCCAAACGCCCGAATGTCTGAGTTGAGTTGCGCTACAGAAAATAAGGGCCAACGAGAGAAATGACTGAAAGACAGAAATGGCCGTTAGCTGAAGGGCGCCCGGAGGCCTCAACCATTGATAGCCGATGAGGCGGATGTGCTCAAATACAGATCACAGCCGCCTTTGGCGCGATGGCGGGTTCGATTCCACGCCTTCCCTGTGGATCGGAGCGATAGCTTCGCGACAACTACCCTACTTCACCCTGTCCTTATATAATACTTTGTTTGCAATAACAAATGAACTTGTTGAAAACACTAAGGACAGCATATTGTTTTGATAGCACATCATTTCTTCTTTCTTCACAAACCAAAATATTCAAAATATTTATTATTTGAGAATTTTTTTTCGCAGTCAAAGTTCTAGTGAGCATGAGAAGTTCATAGCTAAAAGCGCCTTAAAATGTTTCTCTCCATTACTTCCTTTCCTTTGTTCCTTCTTAAGTTTAAACTTTCAAGACATCATCCATAAGCACCGGAAAGAGATCGAAAGGCGCCTCGGTACGTCGATCATCAGTTTCGAGAAGTACCCTAGATTCGACTCCATGACTGAATTTATGAATATCGCTATTATACCTATAGTTATATTCTCTGTTCCACTTATGATATTCCTAGCATATTGGACTTCTTCCTTGAGGTAAGCAGATTCAGCAGAGTAGTTTCGTCTCCATGTACGTTGTGCTTACTTCAGACCCAACATGTCGTCTGAAGCGTGGCTGGTAACAGGCGCGACAGGAGGAAAAAACGCAGCCCTGCGGTGAATTCATCGTTCTGAATTCAGGAGGATTTATTTTAATGAAACTTTTTCAGAAGGACGATGGAAATCATTGCCGAACAAAACGCGGAAATCGACAGACAAAATCGATTAGAGCTTACAAAACACATGATCATCACAGGAGGACATGAAGGGATCACTTCAACTGGTCAACTACTCCTAAATGTTGCAAGGTTTGGTTGAAAGAGTCCAGTTAAAGAACGTTAAACTACTGCTGTACAGAACTTTATTCAATTCAATTCCAAGTAAAGCTGACATTACATGCCCGCCTTCGCAGTACACATGTGAGGTGTTGTGGTCACATTCCCTTTGTAATGGTCCAGAGCTAACCGTGAACAGTACATGAACTATGCAAAGTCGTCATCGCTGGATACAAAACTTCGTGTAAGGCCACAAATTTTGGTGAACACCTGCAATTCTTGCATTTCTGATAAAGGCTTTTAACAACCTATGGATCCAGAGACCTAAGAAGATCTTGCCCCCACAGTTGTGAGTGGGAACAAACCAAAAGTATGGAATATTTCTGTGACACATAAGTGTAGGAGAGGTACCCAGTAGTCGAGGGCTGCCTGCACGTGCCCCGCCACAGGACCAATCGAGGGTGAGATGCTGTTATCAGTGGCATCCCTTCTATTCCCCTCTGTAATAAAGCGCTAGAACTTATTACGAAATATGCCTCGCCTGGTGACTCATCGCATGAAGGAAGTCGAGGGAATGCCTGTTTTTTCCGTCCTCGAATAGAATCCTCAGTGTTCAACGTAGAGATTCGCGGAAAAAGCAGAAGATTGAAGAGAGTTCCCCACGTCTACTGGAAAGAGTATTTCGCAATTCATCAAGGATGAAAACTCGAGGGCGCTGTGATTGTATGCCCGCTGTGAAGATGCTTGAACTGCAAACACGTTTGGAGTCCGCGTAAGCAGATTTCGGAACAGAGGCGAGAACAATCTTCATCTCCTTGGTCTCTTTCCTTAAACGTTCTCGGTAGAACCTACTGCTAAAATAGGTTTTGCCTCAACAGTTCTTCTCGCCGCGATACCATCCCTCTGCGTATTTTCCCCCAGGATGTAAGTAGAGAGCGCATTGGGATTTCTCAGAAAACCCTTAAAAACAGCGAATCGAGTGACTACTTCACAGTTCTAGAAAGAATAATGATTTGAGACTATTTATTTATGAGGAGAACTCGAAAAGTTCCGTCATCCACAAATGGGATCACCTAGGAATTGAAAATTCCATCCCGAGTGCTTCAACAAAAAAATCAATGGTGCAGATTCGCAGAAAATCACTGTCATCCGCGAAGCGCGGCGAAGCTATGCTTCGTGTGTACGACAGTGAAGTGTAGCTATCCTGGAGGTAACGTGACGCACGGGTCCGAGGTTCGGTGGGGCCATCGGGTTTTTTTTCCGAAGTGTAGCCATCCTGGAGGTAATGTGGCGCACGGATCCAAGGCAGAGCGCCGCGAAGCGGCACTCTGGCTCGGTTTCTTATAAATCTCGAGGAGCAAACGATGATTCGTAACCAGATAGTCGTGGGCTATGAAAGGCTCCTAATTATTTTGCGATAGTGCGAGGCTGAGCTTTGTGCAGAATTAGCAATTGTTAGTACTTAAAGATAGCACTCACGAATATTCCCACTCCTGAGTTGAGTCGTTTACCTAATGTAATCGGTTGCAAGAGAATCACTAGCAAGTGCAATACAAAGAATTGCCACCCTTCTGCAATGATATTGCAGTGGACGCTTATGTCAATGTGGACTCTTGTTGGTTTGGTCCAAGCGCGACTGACATCCACGTGACGATGCCTGCGAACATTAGAAAGCGCCCAGTCAAGCCCATAGTAGCACCTTTCCGTGATTTTCTTGATCCTTTCGAGCTATTTCATCATTAGATATGAGTTCTAGATCCCTCAAAACTCCGGAATACGACGAAAACTGCGTTGCGAAGACTTCCATTAGTGCTGCCTTTGATACGCACGAATAGTCTGAGGCATTTGATACATATAACTGAAATTTGAGAGTCTGGCTTCACTTCACACACCCAAATCTTCTCTTTGACCGTCTTTATTTCTATTTTTGAGCGATTTAAACTTTTTCTCACGTTTTGAGCCTTGTTCATTCCCAACGGCCCAGTTTTGTTTTTTAATATTGGCTCAGTTCTTTCTAAAGACAACAGAGATGCCGGTTACACATAGAAGACGGAATCACAAACACGTATTTGAGCGGCACTGTAAGCAAAAAAATTTTCAGGTTATCTGTGGCGTCAACTATGCCGCAAAGTGCCATTGCAACTGATTCGCGATCGTCTCCTCCTCCAGTTGTTACTTCCCCGCAGATCGTCGTCATTCCATCATGTAGTGAGACCAGTGATAGTAGTAAAAACAGAGGGCTTTCTTCTCGTGAGAGCATATCCACAATTCAAGTTCCAGCTCCACAATTGCTCAGCGTCGCAAAGACAAGGTTAGACCGGTTTTTTCCTAACTTTCGTTCGTCTTCATTCCTCAGATACATAGAGATGAGGCCATCTCTAGCCATTTTCATTTTAGTCATCTTGCTCTCCAAAACGGCTGAGGAGCACATTTGAAAGCTAACTACCACTTCAAAAACATTTATTTCTTCGATATTTATAATTATTTATATGTTTACTATAAGTTTAACGTTTGTCCTCACTTGACTTGTCAATGGGAACAGCTTCACTTACGGATTTGGTTTGTATGTACCGATACCACCGCACCAGCCCAGGAAGGGAGCGATGTGCATGTTCAACCAAAACTGGACAAAGATTTCGACGGAGGTGGGGGGAGGGGACAAAATGGTGTCTTCGCTACTTTGGCGACTGGGACCGCCGAAATTCTAGAAGAAATGGTTAAAAACGTTAGGGTCGTGAATTGGCAACACGCGTTTCTTGCCAGATTAGGATTTTTTTTCCCTCTGAAGAAAAGACGGTACAGCACCTCGGTTTAAACTACTTCCACAATTACCATAAGTGACACTTCTGTATCTTCCAGGCGGGAATACGCAGTGAGCCGAAATAGCTGCCCATCCAAAATTTGATTTTTGCACAGTTTTTGCCTTATTCCTCCTCCAAGACTAGGTTTCTTGACGGAACCTAGTGGCATGCTAACACTGTACTACGAGTGCCGTTCGAAAAGTTTCCGGAATGACCACCAAAGAGTTGTTCTCTTTCAAAGCTTTCCATGCGATTCTGTTGGTTAGTCCTTGAAATGGATTGACTGAAAATGTCAACTCGATATGGCAAAGACTCTTTCTTTAACAAGTGGATCAAGTCAAGCAACTCCGACTGCACTCAATTACAGACAGATGCTAAGATTAGGTAGTCTTTAATTTTTTTCTACTGGAAGAGAGAATCGCAAGTAAACCAAATACCACTTTTATATTAATTTCGGAGGATCAACATCTTCATTTTTCAGCTGTATTCTTTGGGTTTTGAAAACCAAGCGTAGCTGTACGCGAGCAAATAAAAAGCAATGTGTAAAATTCTAAAAAAAAAGGTGACCACATCAGAAAGTGTAAGAAAAATCGTTCATAAGGTTTCGACAGAGAGAGGTCAAATGCATGCTAAATAAGGGAGCCTACCGCATCTATTGTGCGTGATTACTTTTCATTTTAGCTGCGGAAGTAGTCTTGAAAAACGTTTATAAAATGGGTGCCGCATTTGCTCCATCTTGAGTAGGAAAGCAGTACAACTTGAAAGTCACGACATTATTTTGAATGTTTTAATGGGATTGCAATCCAAAATTGTGATCAGTGTTAAAGATTATATTAAGCACTTCACTCTAGTCATAAAAGATGCAATGAAGACACTATATTAGACCCGAAGAACGGGTCCTGAAGAAAAAAGTGCCATTCACTGAGGAGACGGCGTCTGTTTTGGGAGTTTCATGGGACTGATGGAAAAGCTATTGCAACCGAATATTAGCCGAGATTTTTCAAAGCTCTTGATATAGCAATCCAAACAACACGCGCGGGTCTGACCAAGAAAAAAGATTTGCCCCTCCATATCAGAATGACCGCTCAAGCAAGTGCTGCTTCCATCTATCTTACAAACTTGAGCTCACCCCGTGTAGGAAGAGATTTCGATCAAGCGACGAGTTAATCGCGACATCACCCGGTAATTCTGAGTACTTCAAACGACTCCATTTTTGGTAAAGATAGAAAAATTGAAGGCAGACCGAACCACGCTTGTTGAGCTTCGAGAGGATTGCGTTAATAAATAAAATATTGGTTGCGTCTGATTTGTTTTGTTTACGTGGTCATTCCGGAAACTTTTCAAACCGCCCTCGTATATGGCGAATGAGTCAAAGCTTCCCAACTTTTTCTCATGGACTTTCTGTTGAGTAATTTTAACAAACGACAAACGGGTAAACGTTGTTGTGGAGGTTTCTTTTCCATTAGTTGTTTAGACACGATGATCGTAGAAGTCCTGGCAGAAAACAAAACAAAATTTATTAACTCTAGCGAGAAGTAACAAGACTGTCACAAAATTCTACTATAACACTACGATGTCACTACCTTCTACCAAGTTTTTAATCGCAACATTCTTGTTACAGCATGCACGACCGGTCGTACACAAGAAATGACAATGTGTTACGTAGCTCCTAAAGTTCCAGGATTTTTTTTAAATAACACGTTATGTACTACAAAAATCCTTAATGGTACTAATTCAAAGGCACTGTTCCTTAATTTTCTGTTTCCCTTAAATCTTCAAAGTTAGCGATGTTACAGCACCACTCATTAATAGCGGATACTATTCCGATCGCTTTTTCCACTTAGCCTTGGAATTACTTATAGGGAAAATCCTTCAAAAAACCAAAAAACTTCACTCATGGATGATGTGAAGGGTCGCAGCTCTCAAACTTTATTGTAGCAATCGGACAAAACGATCGATGTTAAAGCAGGAACAATAAACAACTGTAAAATGTAGGCACGGGAGGAAGAAGTAGTGACTCTTGTGTTTTTCTCCAGGGCTTCTTTTATACCGTCCATTTTGGCGCCCAAAATTTGGTTCTCCTCTCCGTCTGTGGTCTCTCGCGCCGCGATTATTGGTTAGCGTAGGTCACGCGGGCGGGCTGGTCCGCACCCTGACCTACCTCTGCAACCTCATCTAAAATTTGATCATGTGAATCATGATAGATGTGAGAAGCCTTCCATAAAAATGAACAAGAAGAGATCTAAAGCCTTTTTTAAGATAGTAGTTGTATGTCAGCTGAAACATAAACGCCGTAGAACCGGAGTTTTCATGAGTTTGCGTCAAACCAACATTATATTTGCGCCATAAATTGCTCCGTTTGAGCGGACACCTCGAGTGACGTTGGACAGCTGTTTCGACACATGAAAGAAGAGATGAATGTGCATTTCTTTTCCAGGGATATGCTTGAGCTTTGCACAGCATCTTCTATTGAGATTTTTGCTCGGAGTAAAATGCGTACAGTATTCATGGAAGAGCAAAATCTTCTATAGCTCAGCCTGGGTTGAACTATTAGGAAAAAACTCGGTGTTGATGAGACTCAGTGTACTACTTCCTTGGTGACCAACTGCCTGGGAACAAAGTTGCAGGGTTCAAAGCTAGAACTCAGTGTGTACATACCACTGTTAATACTTTCCTTCTTCTCGTATGTCACCTTATTTCAATTTAAGAAGCCTCATCTTCAATTCTAGTAATATTATACTACTTGCTACAAAAACAGGCTTCGTGAAAGTCCTTCCTGCCGACATCAGTGGTGAGAAAAGTGAGGGAAAAGTAATATCAAGAATGTCAGAGATAAGGAAAGCTGAGAAATTGCTAAAGAAAGTAGTGAATTTGAAACATTCCAGGAGATATTTCCACTCAGAAGGAGCTTATCCTCTTTGGAGCCGAGTTAACCCAGAAAGGAAAACAAGCTGAACCTCCTCACCTGCTTTAATTTTACTGCAATAGTTCAATCCAAGCCTGTGATATCTGTAGGACGACCATTTACCTTGGTTGATGACCGCAAGGAATTCTTGAGAGAATTTCAAAGGCTTTGCGCAAAATTACACCTCCATCATTGTGCATCTTGCAATTCAACAGATTACAGCTGTGGAATCGCAAGCAACGCTTTTTGCTCCTCGCTACAGATCTTCACTGCGAATGCAGATCTCTTCTATCTCACAGAAATGTAGAATATTTTGCTAACTAGACCGAACAATGCCTTATTTTTCCACCAATGAAAAATTCAGTGCCGTTCTTGTTGGTTTTACATGTAGCTTTGTTTCCACGAACAGAATCATAACTGAACCTTCATTTCAGTTCTCGAAAACACTCTCGACGTCAGTCTTCTGTTGAAGACGTGAAGCAAGTGAGACGAGCTCGGGGTTACCGGTCACATTCACAAGCGAAACCTTGGAAAGCCGGCAGTCTTATGCTCGGAGGATTTGCACGTAGAAACATGGACTAAGTGACACAAGACCTGTGTGTTCTCCAGCTAGCAGCATAAGTGCTAAGTGGTCCTGAATTTCCAGGAAATGTTCTGCAGAATTTTTATCTCATGAACAAGCATTGACCCGAGGTGTACTAACTGCACTGCTCGCGCTGATGTTCACGAGAAAAGAATAGCAAGGTTTTTAATCAGGCTTAGTGAGTTCCTACTACGTCATTCTTGAAAGCAAGTGATAAAAAAAATCGGCGTCGAACCTTGACTCAGGGTAAATACAGGTGTTGGTTACAGACTTCACAGACCACTGTTGGGCACATAGAAGATACTTTTCCACCATGCCATCACGGGGGCTTGGAATCCATTCTTTCGACGTCGTATCGAACAAAAACTAGTACATGGTACGCTAAAATTACGGCGACGAAATGCTTTTCGCATCCGAGCTGACTTGCTGTGCATTTAAGTTAATCTCAGGCATCAGATAGTTTCACGACATTTTATCAGTTCAGTTACAAGGTTGGTTTACCCTGCATTCTGGATCTTTTGGAGTAGCAAGCTTGGGGTAATGTTGAGAAACTGGCAGGGTGAGCGGAGACGTTTGACGGTTTCGATCACAGATAAGAACCGCGAGCCACTTTTAGGCCTCTGAAGACGACGATCTGTTCGAAACGTCAGGCCAATAAAGTATACCACCTAACAACCTGGTTGGCAGAAGAAGTGAAAACATCATTAAAACATAATGCCCAGGTTCAGAGAAGAAAGCACATATCAGTTCAGTGTTATACTGTCCTTGGTTTCGGCGTTCACTTAAAGCTTCAGTTCATGCTCCAGGGATGAGCTAGATTAAGCTACTTTATTTTGAGATTTCATGAACGTTGAGGACTTCCATGGCTTCCAACTCCGATTTTTCTCGGGATTCTGTAGTACCTGCGTGGTTCCAAAACATAGTTTTCATTTTGCTAGTCTGATATCAGCTTTTCAGAGTTGTTTTACTTCCAGTCTTCCGACTTTTTCTCCTCGCAATTGCTGAGATCTAGTATTAGCATTAAAATCACAATCTGGTCCAACTTCCTGCAAGTCATAGAAGCATATGTAACAGTAGTATAGCATTAGAACCTTGCTCCATGCGAAGCGCCGCTGAATTCTATAGATCTATCAAGCGCTCCATCTGAGCTCGTAGTAATCTTCTCAGGCAGGTGACCCGTGGATTGTCTTACGCTATATAATCGTGGTTTATGGACGGGTAAACAACCTTTCGAAGGTAAACAGCTAGAGCAACAAACACATGTGTTGGTAAGGGATAGATGATGGGCAATACATTTTCTTCTAAAGAGATGAAAGTTATCCCTGCTTCGGTTGAATTTGGGTGTGACCCTTTCACTTGGCTCACTACAGCATTTGTCGGGATTAATGGAATGCGCTATGTGAGTGGGACCCTTCCGAGTATGTAATCAGTCAAATATTCCACAATCAAGCATCACACTGCTATGATGCGCAAGATAAAGCTTGTATATGACCTCCTCATGACTATCTATATACTTAACTTTATGTTACCTTCTTTCGAAGGGTCACATTGTAAACAATTACAATGTAATGAATGAATGAATATACATCCTGCAATGAGTTTTTTTTTGTGTAAACTGAGTGATCCCAGTAGTTCGATAGCAGTTCAATGTTAACACAGCTCCTTACCCGAAATAAATAAGATTGGCAGTTCCACCTAGATCATCTCCAACTCTGCTTTGCTGGAAGAGTGTAGGTATGTGGGTGGTCCATCTTTTTTTTCTGTCGCTTATAAGCTCTGTTGATCCGAGCATAGGGGGTGGGGTGAGAAGCGAACACGCTCCCTGTTGTAAGCATAGGCGAAACCTTGAAGATTAGCAGAGTATTATTAGGTCCAAGTCAGATTTAATTTTTAGTAGGTGTTGAAGGATTTTTGGCCAGAGACGGTTAGTTTATATCCACCAATAAGGGGTGCAACATAAGTTCCAGGACAAGAGCTTTTCTTCATATCTCGTGTAAAAACTATATAACCAACCCGATTTTTATTATGTCAACATGAATCAGAATACTTGAAGACATATTACGACTGAATGTGCCAGTTGACTAATTTCGATCTCGTGACAACTCTTCAAACGGTCTGCTGAATCTTCCGAAATTCTGGCCATGTGTCTGTTGACGACGTCAATCAAGAAACGGATCACTTGACACCTAGATACACCTTTTGGTGTCATAACCGTAGTTGGTCTTGAACAAAGTGTTCTTACATATTTCTAGAAGGGCTACCGAAATCTAATAAAAGTTTGCAAGCAACCTGAAAGGCTCCCAAATTTGTAGTGAAATATGAGACAGGAAAGTGGAGACCAAAAACTTTTCGATACCTCTGCATGTACGACTGTCGACCAACAGTTCTTGATGACTAATGCCATAATGCAAGTTTATACGCCATCATCCAGCCGAGATTTCGAATACCTATGCGTTTCTAATTTTCTCCCCTAACAGCGAAGGGAGGCCGAAATGACGGGTTCCTTTTCCATTACGACAGATGCCACACCAATAAAAACATGAAACGTAATTTTCAGATCTAAGATGGTAAGATTGTTTAGTGTAAAGCCTGTTCAGTTCCCCTTGACATGAGACAGTTGTACTCATGACCAAAAAAGACATGTTGATTTCTTTGATATCTCGCTCAGTTTTGATAAACTACCCAAGCTCTTCCGTCTGCTGTGTGCTGTGGACATTCTTATACTGAGATTGTGAGACCGTCATAGGTCGATTCACCATATGATTCCTTCTTGCCTTCCGACTTTATGTATCCGTACTTGTAACATATTTATTTGGTTTTCCTTTCACGTTCGCATTTGTATGATCAATACCGTGTACTTATTTGAAGACAGTATTCATGATACAATTTGCGGTGTGTTGTATATCGTTATGCATGAAGTATTATGCACGCAACATTAACTTGTATTGTACAGAGAAGTACCACGTTTATTTCATTGCTTAATCTAAGTATGGGTTTATTTTTCCATAACTCAATTTATGGTTGAAAAGAAAATAAACATTAAAAGAACTAGCAAAGCATTTGCAGCAGTATACAGTGTTAAAAAGCTTCTAGAGAGGAATTAAATAGGATCTATTGAAGCAAACGCATAATCGCGCATACTGTCCAGAAATGAGGCTTACTGAGGCGGCTGCGGCCGTTCCGTCGTTAAATGGCTTGATATCCATTGTAACGATGGCTGTTGCCCTGGAGGACCTGCCTCCTTGGCAGTGGAAGATGTTTTATCAATTGCTGTGGTGCCATCCGCAGACTTTCCTACACCTTCACTGTTTCCACTCTCTTCGCTTCCTTTCAGGATGGTGTTGAGATGGGAAGGTTCACTTCCTGTCACTTTCTGTTGGCTATTTGTGGATTCAAGAGGCTTCTCTCCAACGGTGCCCTCTTCAAGTGGCGTTGCTTGCTCCACTGTTCCCTCTTGAGAAGAGGTCTTGTTCCGACGAACTTCCCAGACCATGTTTGGATGCGAAATCCGCAGTGTGGCTGCTTCGCGGAACCGTGAGTTCGTACTTAGCTGAGAGATCATGTTGACAAGTTCCTGGGATGAATCCTTGAGGTCAGCCGTATTCAGGAAATTGTTCTCTTCGATGAGTGGAGAATGCATTTTCGGTGCTCCAGCTGAAGCATGCTGGTTATTGGCCTGCTCCGTAGAGAGATTATTATTGTTCTGGTTGCTGATGTTTGGATTAGCATTCACTTTTACATTAACGTTGGACGGTCTCACGTTCACGGTTGGCCTTCCGATCGCCCTTGCAACTTGGATAGCAGTGTTAGCACGGGTAGGCTGTACTGCTACCTGTGTCCTCAGCCGTCCTATGTTGGCTCTCGTCTGCATAAGTCGTCGATTGGCCGCGTTCAGACGCTGGGCGGCAGTAGCATCGGACTGTGGCTGATTAACTGCATCATCGCTTGGCTCCTCATAGCCAGCATCGCCAGCATCTCCAGTATCTGTTGGCGGCGGCGAGTACGAATCTGAAAAAATGACGGTTCATTTAAGCCAACAGAATTGCAGTGCACTTCTCACCACTGCTCTCGTCGTAGGGATTAATGCCATCCGGTTGTATGTACTGCGTGTTGTCGCCGTATCCGAGAGCAGAGTAGGGCTCCTCGGTTGCGCTTACTTCCATGTTCCCATATGTGTTTGCTGGGAGTTGCTGACCACCGTCGTATCTAAGTAGGAAGTCATTGAAAAGCATGTAACACTAGAAACTTCTATTTTTCACACCATACAGGGAACTCCAAACGGACGCGGGCAAGGAGCGGGACCGCGGCGCGGTTCTTTTGGGCAGAGACAAAGGCGCTCTGCATGCTGGCTCTGGTTGTCTGCTTCTGCACAGCGTATTTGTCTCTGCTCAAGAGAACCGCGCCGCGGTCCCGTCCCTTGCCCGCGTCCATTTGGTGTTCCCTGTACTGCTTCAAGAAGTATTAAGTATCATCTTATCCCAACTTTCCTAACAGGAAAGATATCATGTATCCGTGGCACTTCAAAATGGAATGTGCCTCGAAATGTGAAGTTGACAATGCCCATCTCGAATATGTTCTCCATTCCTGCTTAATGCCACTGCGAAAAAGGTTATGATCTCGTCTGTCCACTGTATACGTACGTACAGTTTCTGCATCCACACGTCGTCACCCCACAAAATAGGCGTTCCTGTGCGAGATGGATATAGGATCATCATACCCGTATGCAAAATTTCAGCGAACAATCTCGCAGAATTCTTCAAATTTTGCACAGAGGGGTTATTTCAGGCGCTGATCACGATTGTCAACATCACAGTGACACTACCATTTTAATGTCGAAATCAACAACATCACAGTGACACTACCATTTTAATGTCGAAATCAACAACATCACAGTGACACTACCATTTTAATGTCGAAATCAACAATTTCCCTAGGTTTTCTATAGCAATTGCAGTTAATTCCACCGTAAACCTAGAGAAATGGGGTCATGCCACAAAATGGATGCCATATTCGTGTTCAACACTCCAAATAATTCTATTAAGGAAGATTTCAGTGAAAAAAATCCTTGAAAATTTGGGCGCACTTGAGCACCACAGCTATTATTAAACCTGCTAACAAAGACGGGGTAGTGAGGATCACTCAAAACGCTTCCAAGCATTCAGAATATATAATTGTAAGCGGAAACCCTTATAAAATAGATCCCTAGGCTTTCAGAGGGAAAAAGTAAGTGGAAGAAAAGTGCAAAACTTCGAGCTGTGAGAGGAATTGAACCTGCGGGGACATCCGGGAGAGTGCATGTATTAGGTTGTTGCGGAATTAATTGCCGAAATGGGCCCTTCAGTTCAAAGTGTTACAACTCGGCTCAAACACCATTTTTTTTA
>KN726308.1:28012-57619 GCA_000816745.1 Ancylostoma duodenale
CCTCAGGAAGGAGCTAGTCAGAATATTCAAGAAGCATTTGAAAGAGGAAGAAAAGCTCTGTAGGAAGGTTGCATAAACTGGGCTGAAGTTGCTCAAGTTGGACAGAAGAGAAAAATTTATTTGAGGATACCCCAAAACGGCAATTATTTTCGCAACAACCTGATACTTATCACAACCCCACACTGTACCCTGATACCTCAATGTACCTCAATGTATGAGTACTTCCTTATCACGTGCATTTGGAAAAACGGACGTAAATCCTTATGGAGGCAAGACGTAAGTTGTATCTACTTCTTAAGTATCAATTGATATGACAGTTATTATTAGGACCATCAGTTATTAAGAGAATGCTCAACTTCCTATATCTCTGAAACATGGATAGTCTAAAGTTACATATTGTAGATCTATGAATGACTCTGCAAGGGTTGTATCCACTTTCTGGAGTGGAAATGCTTTCCGGGCAAAATTAGGCACGTATATTTTCTCAGAACGACTGTTCTTCAGGCGAAGCCCGGCGAAGAAAAATGACAGTTTTGCTAAAAAACCTCGACCACTTCGGATCTACGGGAAAAGTAGATATTGTCTGGAAACGCTAGTGGCTTTCGCCGTGGAAGTGAGTTCTCGGAGTTTTGGGATGGTTACGACGAGCAGGACACGTTTTCCAGCTTCAGAGCTTCAACAGTTGCACCTCTTACTCAAGGCTTATTTTGGAGAAGTGGTCGTTCCTACACAAACTGTTGCCCCACCCCATCGCTGTTACTTAGAGGCTGGAATCTCGCTTGCGAGCAATAAACCAGGGATGGTAAGTCAATGCAGATGCGTTGAAGCAAAAACCGAGCTGGTTACCCACCACAAATAGAGCTGATTCTTAATTTCGTTAGTATGTATTAATAGTCTTTCCAAAAGGTTATGTCTTCCCTCACTTTACCACCTTGAAATTTTGCTGAAAATCTTTAGCATGAACCTATACATGATTCAGATGTTCTGTTATAATAATTCTACGCAAACAGTACCTGTATCCTGTTTCTTCCAAGCAGCAATCAGGCTCGGGCTTTGCTGAATTGTGGTTAGAGCTGTGCTTTGTCCCGCTGAAAATGGAAAATTTGTTAGTTCGTAATCTCTGCTCACCACGGTAAGTAACACTGTTAATATGAACCATGCATAGATCTAATTACTTATCAGAACAAAGATGCTTCGTCGCTTGAGAAATTCTGTAGGTCATAGATAGTGCGGAGAGTCAGCATGTAGCAAAAAAAAAAATAAAAGCCACCGCATTCGTCCTGTGAACATAAAAATGACACTAAGCCATTGCCCGTCAGCTATGCAACCGTGAGCGGCTGGTTCTAAATCTCTTCTCGTTCGATATTCACCTATAAAACGACCTCGTCTGCTCAAGAGCTGGCGTTGCTCTGTATGATCAATCACGATACTGACAAGAGATGCATCCATCAACCCCATTTGATGACCGTCACCTTTGCAGAAATGAGAAATCAACATGTCGAAGAGTACTTTTTGCTCGATACAACGCACGTTCATGGCTTCAATGACGCGTCAGCAGCAGGAAGGGCAAGCACTGGCCACGGTGGCACAATGGCACAATCACCGCGCTGGACCCTTCTTATGCAAACAAAATATCACCTTATTTGATGCACTTCATCAGCTTCAAGGCACTCACAAGGAAATGACATTATGTCAAAGTGGCCATTCGTAATGCTATGTGTTTTCACATATTGTTCGTGGCTCTGATCTCGAATCCGCTGCCACAAATTTTGGGTGTGGAGCGTTATAGCTGAAGTGGGCGGCACTAACGGGCCATGCAACTGGCCGATTCGATGAACTGACCAGTCGTAGAGCTAGGCCACACCCACTTCCCAGGTATAACGCGCCACACCAAGAAATTTCCAGCCCAGTTCTCTGTAATGAGTTACACTTTTTTCCTGCAGATTTAACATAAACTACTCAAATACAAACTCCAAACCCTGCTGTAGCTGTTTCACTGCCTATAAGCCACCGAGTGCTTGTCGGAAGAACGAGAATCTCGCTAGTGTAGCGCCGATACAACTGCCTTGTCCCGACTTGGGCTCGCACATGGGGGTCGTAGTCAAAGCCAATCCCAGGAAAAAATAGGCCCTACTCATTGTAAAGACGTACACGAAAAATTTGGGCGACAGATGGAGATCAGCAGTGAAAACTGTATATGATAGTACTCATCGCATTGTGAATGGGCACTTCGGCCGAGTATCCAATCCTTGTCAGATGATCATTAACTTCTTTGACCGCTAGTATCCTGATTTTTACTAGCGCAGCGGTGACTCTCTCAAAGAAAGGAGGTTACAGGTCTTAGGTGCACATCGTGATAAAGCGAGCCTCTCAAACAGCGTTTCTCAAGCTTGAATCTGGTAACAGCGTGTCTCAAGCTTGTACAGTAGCGATGGAAAAGCTCCAGCGCGGACACCAATAAAATTCCAGAAAAGGGTACAGGTACGTTTTGGTAAGGGCGCCGATGAAGTTCTAGAAAGGGCGACTGTTAGGCACCTACAGGGAACTCCAAACGGCCGTGTGCATGGGGAGGGACCGCGACGCGGCTTTCTTGGGCGGAGACACAGGGGCTCCGTAAGCTGGCTCTAGTTGTCTGCCTCTGCCAGCAGCACACAACTCGAGTGCCACGCCGCGCCGTGGTCCCGCCCCTTGCATACGGCCGTTTGGAGTTCCGCGTATACTGGCGTTGCTATCATCCTTCTTTTCCCCGAAAAGCACATGTGTCTGTTGGGTCGGCACAATGCTCAAAAGAGTAGGATTTGTACTCGACCTATTGCGCTGTTCCAGCTGTTTGTGCCGCAAAGTTATCACAGTAAGGCATTTCATGGCTCCTCCCTGTAGCATGCAACTAAAGTGCCCAATTTCCTATGGATGTGTTTCTTACTGACTTTTGGGAGATAATCTGATCACCTTAGTAACCCCTACAAACTGCCTACGATCACTGGAGATTCACTAACTGCGAAACCATCAGCCGTTAGAACGGCACGTAGAAAATTGGCATTACTTCTCTTCCCGAAAATAACAGTTCATTTTTGAACTAGAGTGCTCAAGTAACTACTGAAGTAGCTGTAAATATGTTGCAAACCGCTCTTGGCTTTTCCAAGTTCAAAAAGACAAAAAAGGCCTGTCGATGCGCGCGTGGGTGGTAACAGTGCGTAGGTGTTCGTAGATTATTCACACGCGTCGGGCTGCTTTACCAACCAATAAGCTTATTAGGGCTATATCTAAATCGAAATTCAAGCAAAATTCCTCACACATTAGTAGAATAGCAAGTATTGGCATCAGTTCTGCATCCTCCACACGTGATAACGTTCATTTCGATGTAATTATATTCATTTCCGTTGTAGTAGATGACGCGTTCACGATCCTGAATATTTAACAACTGATCGTCATCCTCCAAAAGTAAAGTGCTACTGGAAGCCTACGCTCAGCTGGTCTGTGCCACGCTCCAGTTTTCCACTTTGATATTCCTTCACGGCCTCGGTTGGGTCAAGAGTCAACAGCATTGTACAGCTTTCATCTAAAGAATGTGATTGAAACTAATGAGGAGTATGATTATAAAGTGTTGGTGGGGCCAGCTTTGAAAAGGAAATACTTTACAATATAGTTAGGTGTGTTATAGAGGAAAAAAAACTCCCACCTCTGCAATATGGAACAGGCCAAATCACAGTATTCTTGGATGCAGCCTTGTATTTTCTTCCATCTGTTCCGTAGACACACAAATTTTCGTTATCCTTGCACCGAAATCCTGAACAATCCATTTTTACTGCATTCGAAAGTGTTTTCAAACAAATTGCAATTCTCCCGTTAAAAGCATGAGTTGGGCAAAGAGAATTGAATGTATCCAACTTGTTGAATTTTTTTGATATCTAACTAATTGTAGCTGTTCATACATTGATCGGAATGACATGGAAGACGAGCCAAATCAGCAGTGACGTTCACTGTAGGAAACCTAATCAATGCTGACTCCATCTAACAACATGATTGCAGAAGGAGTATATATATACATACGTCCACTGTTGTGATGGAGATCACAGTAGGTTCAAATTGTTCGTAGGTTGATCGGTGCGGCGCGTAACGTTTGATCTATGCGCGCGTTCCTAAGCGTATATAAGGAGCCTCCTCGACCATCGGACAGATCTCGTCGTCCGGGTCCGCCGCCTTCGCCACCGCCGTCGTCTACCGTCGCCGCCGCCACACCACTCACCACCTCGCCTGTACTGCCACCTATTGTGGCATATTCTTCTGTGAATAAAGCTTTTGTAGGTAATTCTACAAGAGCAGAAGTAAAGTGGGTATCCGCAGATACCCACATACACAACACCTACCATCAAAATTATAAGCAAACTTAGCCAAAGTCCACTGCACTGAGTATCTTGAAAAGCGCTAACACCACCTATTCAATAATTTTTTCAACTACTCAGCTAAAATGTTTGATACACCCATTAGCTGACGTGAATTTCTAGAACTTTCACAAGTCTCTAGAATGTCCACTTGATGTGTCACACTCAGGAGCTTCTGAAACTCTGAAATGCACCAGATAACCAACGCTGAAGATAACCCATTCTCGTACGAGAACCCATGGTCCTGGACGAAGTGACAGAGAGATGCGATGGTCCCATACTGCTCAGAAAGTTAAAAAAAAACTGTGGTTGATGCATGATGTGCAACACTATCTCGCCATTTTTAACAAATATATATTTCATGTAAGCTTCATGTAAAATTAGGTACAGACATCGTTGCATTTTACGGACGACATGTATGCTCTCAAAACGGGCACACATTTCATGCAAATTCCGTGCTATTTAACCTGACTCACCTCCAGGAACAAAATTAGTAATGACTCCCGATCTCATTTCGCTGATGTCATTACGAGGATTTATGGGAGCATAAGAGAGCTGAGAACCACGTGCACATGGAGGGCAAGAGTCTGAACAAGCCGGCTGAAAGAATATCTCTTTGAAGCCACAACCAATGAAAACAAAAATTCCCTACTTGGTAGAGGGGTTCTCGCCCCATCGGTGTAGTCCTCGACGAGTTGTTCTGAGGCTTCAAGGAACAGGGATGCAGCACCACTCGGTAAGGTGCACGATTTTGTGTTGTAAGAATTCTGTGACGTCTGTACTTTCTGGTACGTCTCTCCGAGCGACGGAACTGGCAGAAGCAGTCCCAACACTGTGTCTGTCTCCTGTCCATAGTTGTTTGTTTGTTTAGCCAAGTAGATGGGGTATTTCACATTCGTTCGTGGGTATTTGAGTAGCGAATTCAGTATGAAGTTGTCTGGTTTCGGCAAATAAATCAAACGTCGCTGCGCTGATGCTGAACTGCTCCTTTCACCTCCGTATCCACCATCATAATGGGCGTCTGCTCCAAGCATACAAGAGATTGCGAGGATTGTACTGAACCACGTTGTGCCCATCTGTAAAACCTATATCTAAATATAATGGCTGAGGAAAAATACAGCAAAAATACAGCATACAGTAGTTGATCCGTATCAGATAATTCCTTCCTTTTCGAGCTATCGTAAAGTAACAGCGCATAGAAAGGTTGTAGTTAAGTCACGGCTGTATTGTAAACCATAGAATGAAGAGGAGGAAAAGCACTAATTCGTGAAGAAATTGAAACACTACCAATTCATAAAATTGCGTCAGAAGCGGAAAGGTAAGGTAGGGGGGGGGGGGTGTAGCAATGCGTAGGGAACGTCTTGGAAGACCCTCATGAGGGGAGGGGGGGGGGGGGTATTTTACAAGGTGGCACCTCAGAAGAGACTGTTTCTGTTTCTTTTTGACCCATTAGACCCAGTCGCTATGATACAAGAAAGTGCAGACTGGCTGAAGTGGAGAAGAAATCCTTTGAAAACATTAATGTTTCACACGTGTATTTCACAAGTGGCGGAATTCATGGAGATACCCGGGAAGGTTCTGAGCCTTCCATTCATAAAGATTGGACACGTTTCCTTCCTATTATGTAACATTTTTCCTTATCTTCATCACTACTTGTCGTTACCGACTGTCGAGAGGCCTATGCCCATTTTAGCCTGAAAACTCGTCCACTGTAGAGGAGCTCTTACATCGCAACCTCCCCGCTCACAAATCTCGCCTAAACAGAGCCAAAGAATCACTACCGATTTGTTTCTTTCCAAAAAGTAAGAAGATTCGCAAGAACATTTGTGAACAAAATTTCACTTACTCAAGCTTTTCCAATTCCTATGCACAATTTCGTCATCAATTTTTCATTTAACTGACGAAGCTTTATCCACCAAAGTGATCACGAACGAAAGAAAACAGGTCCTTCGTTCAGACATCCACTTCTATTCGAGTTTTGGAGAAGTTACTGTCTTTTGCTGACTCTTCCAACAAATTTGCCAGTTTTCCTTACAGTGATCCAAAAGACTCAGCAAAAAGGCATGGAAGCTGATGAGTTATAAGACAGAGTAAGATTCATGTGTATACAGAGCGATGGCGCTATTCCACTCCGACGGACTCGAAAACATGAAAAACTTCGTTCGTTGATCACTTCGCATAAGGGGTTATATCCATTTCTACCGTAACCCCATGCATGTAGGAATACGGTAGGTAGACAGCAGGAAGATTTGAAAAAATGTCATTTCTGTAAGAAAACGAAGGTGCATGCAAAATGATATTGATAGTCGTTAATAACGCCTGAAGCAACCAATTTGCACAAAATTTGGGAGGGTTCTCTGAGATGCGGTACCTACATACAGTACAGCTATGTACCTATCGTGACCTTGAAAATCGGACACAAAACAAAATGGATATGATATTCTGGTTCAGCCCCAAATAACAGTTCTATGCAAATTCCCGCGGAAAAAAAATCGTGGTTTTTCTCTGGGTTCGCTGGGGCGGAATAGTGCCAGAGAAAATAGTACTTCCACGTGAACGAAGACAATGAGAAATATGTGTAGGGATCATCCGTGTTTTTATATCATGTTCAACAAAATAATGAACAGACATAGAGACAATGAAAAATAGCCACTGAACAGCACATAAGCATGCAATAGTCTGACGAACACAAGGTCGCAATAGCCTCCGCAGTTTTTCGGCGAGTTTCTATAGTCGAGTCCGAAACGAATGCCAGAGCTAGCTTCTAAAATAAGTTTCAGCGGATTAAACGAACTGACAGCGATAGGCATCTGTTGCTGCGCACTGCTACTATTTTTCAGTTTTATAATCAAGGCCAATTGTTGTTTATACGATTTTGCACGGTGGTTGACCCCGAAACGAATTGACTTCTCGGCACTTTGGCGTATTCATGTTCGCATAACTTTTTTCAGTGAACAAATGCAAGTTGTCGAGTGTAAAATGATGTTGGATGAATATTCCTTTCCTCGTGAGTATGAATGACTGGGCTTGAAAGATGACTTATTAGTGGAAACTATCAAGCATTGCGGGTCCGAAAAAGCTTGCTGCAGTCTTTCCTTTTGGTCATCTTTGAAGGACATTCGATCTCTTATACCTAACCTTAGGTTGCAGAAATGTTCCAGCCCAGATATATCGAAAATTGCGCTCACTTCGAGAATCAAGTGGATTATGGACGCGACATATAGGGTGACCTAGTGGTTGTCCTAGGTTATTCTCCGAGTGCCGAGATTCATGAGCACTCCCGGCCACAAAAGCATCACTGAGATTACCCATGGTAGACATGTCAATGTATTCAAATTTACCCCTTACATGGGACTCATCAATATACCTATGCGTGGCGTTGTCTATACCCACCTGCTGCCCATGGGTAATGCTACCCACGAGAAGCTAACCACCTTACCAGTTGTGCAGTCAGGCCCAGGTGTTAACCACCTTACCAACTACGCAGTCAGGGCGGGTAGAGATTAAGCAGCCACCCATCCGGAATGGGCGTATTTCTCAGGCAAAATTTAATGGATTTCACAATCATTATCAAAACTGGCCATCGTTGACCAATACCAGTCGATCTCACAAAGCCTGATTGTTTGGAGAGGGAAAGATCGCCAGCTTCGCGAAGACCTGGGAACGTTGATATTCTGGGAATGTTGACGAATCCTACTACAGGTTTGTCTTAGGCTTGCTTTGAAAATTCTGTTCCATCCATTGTTTTAGGTAAGGACGTTTTTTTCCTCTACTTGTTATATGTTTCGTGTTGTTGTGAGGTTAAATGCACCATTGGGGTAACCCAGGGTATGCGCGTTGGCAGCCCACAGGTTGACCGATAGTTAACATTGGAGTCAACACCTTTACCTGGGTAATCTCGGTGGTGCATCCGGAATTTGTTGTGTTAAGGCTCCTTAGCAACCATTGTAATCAAAACCTGGGTACACCATTTTGAAGATGAGTGTCCCTATGCCCATGGGTGTGATTACCCTTGGAGAAGAGCTGGCTATAGTCAGCTGCACGTATGGATAAACATGTTGATAGGTGTCAAGTAAAGGGTAGAAGTGGTTAGATTGTCGGCAGGTATTTCACCATGCATTCTCCCTCCACTCGTCCCGAAAATAGCCACCCGTAATCAATTTATCCATTACACACGACAATTTTACCACCATATCGATTAAGAGACCTACTGCAATCTAGTGAAGCTGGACAAGGAGACCGCATCCGATTAGTGATCTGTCATATCTGTCATCAAAGTTATTCGCCAAACGACTTGACCACCACCCTTTCCAGGATTTGGACCATTTCTCGCTAGAAGAAATTCGAATTCCCGGCCTGATGTGTGGACCGCTCTTTGCCACTTTATCCCACTGGCTTTTCAAGCTTCTACAACCCGTCACCATGTGCAAGATACTGTTAAGCTGGTGAGACATTGACGTTAGTAGAGGAGATTACATGTTTGGACCAACCATACCGTATGATATCCTAGGCATAGAACTCTACTCTAGGACCTCTATTGCAGAACTCTAAAAAACTATTCCAGGACATTTCAGACTCAGTGACATGATGGTAAGCCAGTATTCTGAAAAAAAAAGGCTCGTCGGAACTTATTGAATCACTGCGTAGATGACAGGTTAACAACAACATGTTAACAACAACATTTCCACGCCGAGTTTTTTTTTTCATTCGCGTTTTTTTTAAGTGTGGAAAACACTCGGAAGAAAGCCCTCAGGTTAATACGTAGCTAAACGGACGTGGACATTAGTGAATAAGAAAACTAGCGGCTACCGCCACCGTGCATGCAGAGAGAAAGCACGATCTAATGGTTATGTATGCAGATATGAGCGGAGTTCTCTCGATGTGGTTGTCAACATCCCGTCGCAGACAAACGCCGTCAGGATCTTCACCTCTTTTATTACCGCGCTACACCGTTCGCCTTGCCGTCTATGGGTTTGCATTAGATAACGGCCCCTTGGTTGATTGAAAAAACCCCTTTGGCTGCAGGAAAAAAAATGTGGCAGTAGAGGTTAATATCTGTACTATTTTGTTACATATTGCAGTATGTCCATGTTGCTACCGATGATGTTTACAAGTAATAGTCATACAAGTCATAGTGAGCTTCAGTTCATAAGAAAGGGAATTTCCCAGGAAAGGGGAGAGTATCTTCTTAGATAATAATCAAGTTTGATTGTGTCTCAAATTTTATAGAGCCTATAAGAGCGAATTAGGATAATCGCCCGGCGTGTCCGGTCACCATTTAATTTCCGACACTCCACAGTACATTTCCACAACCGTAGCTATTCAAAATATCGTGTAGCATCGTGCACTCGCAGCTCTTACCTCACTGAATTCTTAATAACGTTGGACGTCAGCCAAGTCTACAGTAACCAGGCAGCACGTGCATTTCATTACAAAGCATTAGACCCTGCCAACAAGCAAAGCTTTTGGAATCGCTAATGCATTTCTCAAGCCTATCTAGCAGCCTTTCTTCCCAACTGTTTACTTTTTTTGGTTCAATTCTTGCACGAGGTGTAAGCAGAATAGAGTAATCAGCTAGCTGATCATTACCACATAGCCTAAACCAAAGTTGTATGAGATGTGCTGACTGTCAAACGGAGGTTTTCATGCTCAAACAGAGTTTTTCATGCTGCATTTTGCATTGCGAGTACGGGTCATTCAAGCGAATCACGTACCATTTCAGTTCTCATAGTGGTTGCGAAAACTAAAATCCTTGTGTGCGGCATCTTTTTTGAAAATTCTAGCCCTTCGCCAACGTAGGAAGAATAGGAAGAATGAGTTGTACTAATCACAATGAATGTTGCAAACTTTCCTAAATATTACATCTGATACCAACGACAGAAATGACCGTACTATGTATGCATTATGTAATTGTAGAACACCCCAGTTGTTTCCCAAACCCTTAACATGGTTTGTTTTTTTTTACTCGATTGCCGAATTGAGCTTCATTTTCCCCATGCTCTCGCCATCCTATCTCGTTCAAGAGTTTTCAAGGTCCACTCTTCACCTTTACCTTAGTCAGTTTTGCTATCACATCGCGTGTGTCAAGGTAAAACATCACTCGTGTAATCGCACTGAAATAGGGAAGATCGGTTTCAGTTTCGCCTGCGATTATGAAAGTTAAGCAAACATGAAGTATATGAACTCATTGGCCGCGGAATTTGAAAAACTCGTACACTGAATTACACCTCCTAGAGAATACAACGTTTCTACCCAGAAATGTTTCAGGATCTTCATACAATGACCCGAGAAGTCTCTCATTTTGGAGACAAAAAATGGTCAGAACTGGACAAAATACGAAAAGGATGCTAGCTAGACGTAAACAAAACATGGTTAAGTATGCAAGCCATTTATTTTCGTCGTTACCTATAATAGTTTATGAAAAAGACCAGCTCTTCTTTGGATGGACACGTCCATTCTCATTTCAGAACACTTGTTCTTTCCCTGCGAGGACATTGACAGCTTCTGAAATCAATTGATTAGAAAGAATTACTCAGAAACATGCATGTTTGAATAAAAAAATTGTCAAAGCAATAAGGCTGGTCTTAAACTGTAAAACGACAACCAGCTACAGAAGCTGCATAGTCTTCCTACAGCAGCTGGAACTTGAATGTCACATGGAGGCCTAAATAATTGGACTCAAGGTTCAAACGTTGGGTTCGTTACATACTCAGCTATCCAATGTTAATGTGACTTTCAGATATTTACTCTCAATTTGTCATCCCCACAAGAGAGAGTTGAGGATTCCTTGACACGGCCTACTCCGTGTATTTCTGATTGGCACCGCCCATGCCGTGTACAGGATCGCAGTCCTTTATTTGATAACAGATTAATGAATCACCCTGCGTTGTTTCTACACCACATACATGTATTTTGCACATTACATATTGAATATATTCATTGTCCATTGATTGCTTACTATTCGTAAGTTGCAGCGAGTGGCTTATTGTAGCCTGCAGATATGCACCTGTTTAATGCGTGGATGCCCAAGATGTCTCGAGGATATGCCTGGAGATACGTTTTCCCAACTGGAGCACGCAGGTTATTGGCATATATTGGGTCGGTGCAAAGGAGAATGGGCGCTTTTTTAAACCAAATAATTTCGTTTGGACAAGGTATGACATCTAGTTATTGCTATATTCTGTAGAGTGAGGTAAGCTCTTTTAAGTTGTACGTACAAGAAATGACGGTGGGAACCACGAAATAATTGAAAGTTCTCAAGAGTCGGGTTTCCAATTCCCTGAATTCTGAGGGTTTTTCTATAACACCACGAGCAATACAGTTCAAAACACCTTCTTTGTGTTGGCTGAGGACGTCAGTACCCACTCCACATGTGAGCTCTGATGCAACGGCTTTGCTGTTAGTTGGACGTAGGTGAGCATGCTTTGGAGCATTTTCCTTATTATTCCTAGGAATCAGAAATCTGGGAAGGTGATTCTTTCCAAGCCAATATTTAAAAGAACACCTTCAGCAAGACCTGTTGTTGTCATTTGCTTCAAAAAATAGCGAACGGTCTTCGAGAAAAATGCTAAAAAGGCTCGAAAGCCCTTTCTTGCAACCCAACTTTTGGTCACAATTTGATTCAGAGAGCCGGCTCAAATTTCGATAACCCTGCTAGGAGACAGTTAAATTGTCATCATATCCTCCAGGAGAATTCCCGCAAAGAGTGTCGACCTCGCACTAGTTTACTACCTTAGCCTCGTTTTTGTGAGGGTCTGGTAAATCTATAGTAAGGAAGGAAGAAAATGTCAATTTTGACAATGAAATGGCAATCTGATAGCGCATAATACCGCTTTTTCCAAACGAAATCACGGATTTTTTTTTCAAAGTGACTTTATAGAGAAGAATAATCTTTCTGTCGGTTGAATTATGAATCCTTGACTATTTTGTACCAAATAACCATTCTCAGCAATTACTATCTGAATATATTGCTTATGGTTAGTAACTTCATTTCTGAAATGTAGACCCATCGGGTGGCAATAGTCTGTTTGCTGTTTCTCCATATGACATGAAGTGAAAAGGGAAGAAAAAAAACGATAATTATTTTCCGCACAACATGTATTAGGCTATGATTGCTTTGAAGAATCCTAGACGATGTCATCGGGCATGCAGAAACTCCTGTTTCGACACCTCTAAAGGCACTGGCTCAAGTTGCGAAATCAACGAGCGTGGGTTAAAGTTGCGAAATGAAGGAGCGCGCAAAGACACTTCAACACACGTGACCTGAAATCACCCTCTAGGTCGTATCTCTGACCTTTCATTTCATTGCTCATTGCTTTCTGGCTCTGGCAGCTAATCTAGTTGCGTTCTAATATCCTTTTCTAGTGGCGAGAGTGTCTCGTAAAGGAGCAAATATGAGTGGATTTCCAGTGAGAACTCTCGTCTAGAAGTATTACGCTCGCTAGTAAGTCCAATTATATATCTAAAGAGCAGCAGGAGCTTAAAGAATTGTGATGTACTTTCAACCAAGTGATAACATTCCAGGCGTTTTTTGAAGTACTCGAACACTTCTTACATCCACCATCCAGCGTTCAGTCGTCTGAATCCATCTATAGGAGCGTCGATCGAAGTCAGCAACTTTCTCTTGTTAACATGTTTATGAGTTCACTCGAATCCTTTTCCAAGAAATTTCAAGAAAAGTTAAACCAAAACACTAAAGGGAGCAACTACTAGCAGCAGCGTCTTTGAGCTCGATCCAGACGGAGGAAACTACCGGATGCTTTTGAGATATTGAGCGATGTACGACACCGTTCTGGCGGAACACTTAAAGAGAGGTGGAAGAAAAACCCAAAGCACTTCGAAGACAATCGAAAATGAAGCGGTTGCGACTGCAGCCAAATTGATTCAGTAGTCAACCGTGGACGAGATCAAATCCAGCAATTACTTTGCCGTACTGGCTGAGGAGACGAGCTACATCATGTGACTAGATCAACTTTCCATTTCAGTTCGGTTCATCCGCGAAGAAAATGAAAAGGCTGCAGTGCAAGAAAGGTTCCCCACTTCCTTAGAGGCATCGAAGTGCACTCATCTCTCAGCTCTTGTCGAATTCATTACATTGACCTCGCTGGGATGTGGCCTGGACCTACACTTCCTCCTTGCTCAAGGGTGCGATGGGGTAACGTCTATGTCTGGAGTTCGTGGTGGCGTACAGACACTGATTCGTCGGCAGTACCCTCGCGCTCTCTACATGCAGTGCTGCGCACATGCTGAACTTGTGACTCTGATAAAGTCGTCCAGTTCCAATTTGGCTTGCACTATCCGTGAGGATAAGGATCACCACAGTTTTTCATACGTCATCGAAAAGGACACAAGTTCTGAAGGACGCCGTAGATGAATTCACGCTAGAAAGCCAACGCAGAACGGCCAGGAGCGTTTGTGAGAATAGATGGGTGGAGCACGCAGAGGCCTATGTAAGCTTCAAGTCACTCTACATTATCCTATTCACAGGTTTCGCCAAAATTGCGGGCTTTGAGCCTGACGCTCACAATTACCTTATGAGTATCAATGAGAAGACGTTAGTGTTTTGCTTTTGCTTCCTATAAGTAGCCATGGCGGCTCTAAAAACATTGTCGGAGAAATTTCAGTCGTCCACATCACAATACCGAAGGTGCGAATCCCATTTTCAATTTTTGTTCCCTTTTTTTAAACTGATAGTAGTAACTTCAGGCACTAGAGTAACAGAAACTGCTTCGCGAGTAGTTTCGAGGTTGGACTGAGGCAAACGAAGAAGTTGGCAGTTTCACCAGAATTGAAGCTGAATGCAAGAAGATTCTGGATGAAGAAGCAGTTGTGTCAACTGAAACATCACAGTCTTGTGAGCTGCTTGATACTCGGTTCTCCTTCCATTTCGAGCTGACGGCTCAAATTCATTTGCTATTGCTCAGGCCAATTTCGGCCACACGCATTGAAGACATCAGCGAAACTTCGGTTTTAAAGAACCGATCCTGCCTCATCAAGAGATGACGTTGTTCGAGACCTAGTTCCAGTCATGGAAACAAAAATGGAGAAGCGCCAGACGATTCACTCGCTGCATTGGATGCATGTGATGAGTCCTTCTTCCCCTTCATACATGCTCTACTCCAAATCCTAGGCAAACTGCTAATTGCTCCAGACGCTGGAGCAACCAAAATGCCTAGCGAACAGTGCCGAAAATGGCCTGACGGCGACGAGATTCAGGAGCAGATATCCGCAAGAGGATGAAGGCCGGTTGTAGAAAGATTCTAAGTGAGACGGCAGATTCGTTCCAAGTGAAACCTGATAGTCGGTTGAACATACTAGAGATACTTTGAACATTCTCTAGCACAAGAGAAGGGTGGGTTTTCCAAAATTACTGTTCTGAGAACTTTGTTCATTTGCAGGGCGCATTCCTTCACAGTTAGGGCTGCTTCACCCTTCTCCCGCTGGGTAATCGGTCAATTCTCTTGTTAGTGTAATATCATTCATGACATAGCTGTGAAACTCTTCCAGTGCCTAGGCTTATTAAGCTCTGTTCTCATATGTTGTGTTCCTTTTTTTCGATCCCTAATCATGTTGACGAGCCTTTAATTTGATTGTTCCTACTTTACATTGCTGTCTGAGTGAAATTTTTCATTGTGAGTTTCATTGAAATGACATAGTTCATCTAATAAATATGGAGGGTGGCCCATAATTATGGTGACACCATGCTGCTTCTACTTCTGAAATTTTTTCTAGGTTGCTGCGTCTGACTCGGAATCATATTTATTTATTGGTTAGCCCATGGTCATATATTCTCAAAAAACATAAATTTTCAACTGGTTCTTTCATAGTGTCATCTCGAAGCCAAAGCCCATTTTTAAAACGATGGTGTTTTGGCACGCTGCGTTTTCAAGCTGTTGAAAGCGTCTACGAAATCGGCTTTCACAATGATTCGAAGCGGTAAAGAGTTGGAAACAGATTCTGATAGGAAGGGAAATGGAGGGTGCGAACCACTTCGCAGGACATGTAAAAATGCGTGGAAATTTCAATAATTTTGGCGAATACCCCTAAGAAACCCCAAATTTCAACCCCTTGCATTGTTCAGCTCGCTGTGCTTTCGAGGCGATGGCTTTGTTATATATTCACACTGACACGAATCCTTTGATTTTTCCCTCTTAAGTGTTGAAAGGAAGATTATTTGGTTGGGAGTGAGGTTGACGATTTCGCCGGCGTGCCAGTATCAACGAAATAGTTAAACGTCTCAGAGTCGGTACAGCGGTAGATGCATGATATTTGCGACTTCAATACATGCTCTTGTTTAATGTTCGACAACGAGCCAAACTACCATCACAGAGTTTCATACGATGTTGAAATTAGTTTTAAATGAGTGCTTGTTTCCGTCACCATAATTATAGGCCACCATGTAGACATATTTACATATTAAAATTACTGGATTCGCATGTAAAATTCTATTAGTTTAGAAACCATTGGTAACATATTTGAGCCGGGTTAACAGATCATTCACCAATGGACTCACATCAAGCTCGGAACTCGGTGGTTTTCACATTTTGAGGCACTTGCTCGAATTCGACTACTGATACCAAGTCTACTTGCACCACCGCTATCGTCATAAGAGGAGTATGCTTCAGTTCTTCCACATCAAAACACAACTTTGTTCCAGACAGAGTACGAAATATGTAAATATATACTGAGAGGGATTCCATCTTCGGAAGAATCGTTCTAGATACATGCGTTGTGCCATCCTTCCTTATAATGCATAAGTTACAGCAAATTCTAGGGATATTACCCTCCTACGCAGGCGAGAGGTAGCTACAACACTTCTCCTTATTTATTACGATCGTTTCATTCATCGATTTCCTTTCATTGAAATTTTGTATTTTCAGAAATGCCCAAGGGAATGCTCTCTTTCTGAAAACAACGAAGAACTACCTGAAGTGCACTATGGGGAAGGGCTGGCTAGCTGAGCTTGCTATCCGTTATGTTCACAGGAGTATTTGAGTTGAAGCTGAAGATATCATCGCCTAGTTTCCCAAGTGTGATTGTCCGACATAAAGTCGTGGAGCTATCCCGAAAAAAAAAACCTTTAGTCATATGCTAAAAAAGAGGAACAGAAGACGAACTTTCGTGTCATTTTTGCCTATTACCAATGAAGAAGTGGTCGATAATTGGGCGCCGATAATCTACTACTTCTTCATTGATTTGACAGTTGATTTTCTGCTCTGCATTAGGACAGTTTTTAGCTAGGGTCTCTCTCCAGAAGGTGTATCTTTAGTGCGTCGTAGTCTGATCCGATCGGAGAACGAAAGATGCGCATCGATCCTCACTGGAATCCGAATCGTCGGAGTCCGAGGACGACTCCATTCTTCATTTAATTAGAATGATTTGCCTGCGAATCGCTATGGGAGTCCTGAGTAGCACCGGAGTTGCTACTCAGGTACTTAAAAGATCGTGCTGTGCAGCAAAAAACCCATATTCGTATCAAAAAACCCATGCTCGTACCGAAAAACCGATGCTCGTAGGAAAAAACCGTGGTTGACATGGGATCTGCATCAGATGTGCATCGGTTCGGGGCAGTGCATGAAGTTGCCATCGGATAACCGATGTTGCCATCAGAAAACCGATGTTAACTCCATTAACATGATGTTAACTTCATGCACGGCCTAGCTTCGCCCATGCATGAAGTTGACATCTTGCAAACTTCACGCTCCTTGCCACGTGGCGACCCGCCCCCTGGAAGGTATATATAAGCAGGTGGTTGAGCATCAGAGCTCAGTCGTGTCTCCGCTTTGGCGGAGGCAAGGCGAGCCCTGCAGGACTCGTCAGGCCGGCTGAAGCCCGGGTAAAACCCTGTGCAACAATCGGTCAGACGAGATGCGCGGGCTGTGGACGCCTGCGGGTGCGGCGCGGACCTGGAAGTCCGCCGCAGGACCGCTGCGTCCACCCAAGCACTGCAGCGGAAAGCGCGTACCCTTTCGGGACTATTTTTGGAAGAGCCTGTTAAAACACGTAAAGTGATGCCAATCCCGTGGAAACCCGACGTCATCATCATGCAGGGGCGGGGTTTACGAGGTGATGTCAATCCGTTGCCAATCCGATGTCAATTCCATGCAAATCCCATGTTAACGTCAGTTTGGATGGCATGAAGTTGACGTGGGATTGCCATCAAGTATACTTGACGAAATCTTGATGGCAAATTGGCGTCAACTACGGTTTTCAGAATTCCTGAGTAGCGGATCGATTTCATCGATTCAAACACATTGGGCCGACTTCTCAGTTGTTTTCGCTCCAGTTTGGCTCTTTTAGTATTTTTGTTGCCTTCCTTTTAGAATTGCCTGATCCGCAAAGAAAAGATGCGAAATCATTGGTTGAAACATGCGTTGTGAAATCATGAAGTCTTCTGACTGTAAACAAAATTACGATGCGTCGTTCCGATTTGGTATTCGATCGTCGTAGCCCACTTCCGATGCGGATCGGAGTCCGACGTGCTATAAATACAACAATGGCTTAGAAAGTCTTCGGGGAACTTCCACCCTATTGACTTATCCGGACGGCAACAGACCAACTTTCCAAATCGGTAACGAATTGGGAATTTTTCTACATTGCTTCAACCTGTACAACTTTAACACGAATTTGAGTTTTTTCAAGGATTTGCTCAGTATTCCATAAAATCCCCAGACCTCCATTTTTCTCCCCGTTTTTGAAGTATAAATACACCTCCAGGAACAAATTTTCAGTGAATTCTAAAAATAGCAAATTTCCAAAGCCGAGCTTAAATACGAGGTGCTTCCGGAAGATATCTGCACTTTTGACAAGTTGTTTTTGTGAATGTTTAAGTTGCTCAATTTCCAGCTGGCCGCACTCTCTTTGTTACTCTTCCCACATCCAAGAAAAATTTTTGCGATTCACCTCCACAATCCACCATACAACTGAAAATGAAAACAAAAATGACTAAATTACTTGCTCTCTCCGCTAGATCGTTGTAGATTAACCGAACAATTGGCTTGTACACATCTTCAGTTGCACGCAGACCAAGTATGAAGTCGATATGTGTGAAGTGAGCTAGTGCGAAGGATCCCTAAAACGTGTAGATCATTACATAGCTCTCCATAGATGATACTGCAATAATAGTGGAAATAAACACAGAAAATGGAGCAAGTCATCGAGGTGATCAAAATGTGAACTGATGGGCATAATTGAATGGTGAGTTAATCTACATAGGAATCATTCGACAGAATTTTCTTCAAGTCTCAACCGCTTTATTAGGCGAGCTTTCGGCGTTGTAACGCCATTTTCAAGCCTAGAACATAGAATACACCACAATGGGAGGAGAGGAACAACAGCTGTGGAGCACAAATGTCTCACCCAGCTGTGATTGAAAAGCAACTGACAAGGTTGGTGGTTGAATAATTAGTTAATCAGTCTCAGTGCTTCAAGTTGTTCATCTTTGCTGTTAATTAAATTTACAATTGAATCTAGTCAAAAGTGTTCTCTGAAGGCTGTGAAAATGATGTTGCTGTAGACATTGAACTATCGTGTCCCACTTTCAACACCAGCAACGAAGCAATTTTACTACAATGCGGATAAAAATCTTGTTTTCGTTCAATTTTATTTGTTCATTATTGCTATTATTTTTAATATAATTTTTATTTATTTTTCACATTTATTATAACTAATGTTTTTGTTGCTTTTATTTTCCATCCGGGTCTCCAAAGCGACGGAGACCCCACTTTTTTTTCTCACGCCCCCCCCCCACCCCTTCCTCCCCTCCTACCCAATTTCTGCGTCCGCCACTGGCTCATGCTGAATGCAGACCTCTGACACTTAGCCCGCTGGTGCGCGAGTAAAGTTTGCGCATCTTTGTTGTACAGTACTACCCGCTAGGTCCTTAGAAGTGTAAGTTAAATGCTCCTTTTGCCGTATCTGGTTCAGATGCTACCACCGACTCCTGGACCAGGCACGACAATTAGTGTGATATACAGAGGTTCTATGAAGACAGGACTTTACTTGAATAAAGCCTTGAAATGTTTCTATGAACCACAATAACTAGCTTTTCCCTTTCGTTTGGTTGTGCCTTGTTGCAGGAAATGCATAATCTAGCATCTCACTCAAAGCACTGCTACAATGGTCAACAAAAATTAGCCAGAAAGAACGACCTAATTCCAAACGCTGAAGTGCACCGCTAATACCTTTAGTGCATTCCCGAGTTTGTTGATGATGTGCTCACGAACATCGGTGTCCGGAGCCAACGTGTCATCGCTGCTCCAGAAGAGGAACATCGGAGTTGTTATCCGCGTTATGTTGAACAGTGAGGGCTGCTTCTGTAACAGCATAATTGTATTTTTGAGCAAAAGGTGGCCCAAGGTCTTGCTTCCAAAGCAGCTGAGAACCTGCCCATACACATCCATATTGCGAACTTCTCCGTAGTCGAACTTCCTGAGTTCATGGAAGCGTAGCACTTGGGCCCAGTGCAGTAAATTGAGTGCTGACGAAGCCGAAGGAAGATGGCCAGCGACAACGTCCCAGCGAGACTGAAAGTACAGTGCTGAGGGAGTAGTTCCAAAATCTAATACGGGTACATTACGTTACATTATTGAATTGGGTGAGCTGTTCGGTTCCCATTCCGACGAGTGTTAGGAAAACATTGCAGACTTTGGACATCACATTCACAGAACAGAATCCAGCGAAGTATTTCTTCAGAAAGTGGGGCACATCCAGTGGAACACCGCTTAACATCCGCACTGCATACTGAAACTCGGAGTAAGATGCATTTTGAAAGGGTGAATAACGATTTCAAAAGCAACTTTGTAGAGCTAGTACCTCCGTCAAACCATAAAACGGGAAAGATGCCAGATAAAACACGGGAATTGATGTGGAAAGTCCTCCAATAGGACCTAGCCCGAAGAATGCCCGGATCTGAAACAAGCGCACGGTCGAAGCAAATTGCTAAGGCAAACAAAAACTAACTGGAAGGATCTTAAAAACAGTTTAGGGTAATGTTTTGATACAACTTGATGGGTAGGTAGTACCTAAACCGGAATGGGTTATCAAAAATCTGTAGTAAGCCGTTGCAATGATGTCAGAGGCAGCAACAATAGTAACTCCTGACAGAGTTTTACCCGAACTTCACCTCGTAGAATTCTAAGCCTTCAACTCGTCTTTAGTTGTGACTCGTGTGCAAAGCCCAAATCAGAATTAGTGACATGACCGTCGTCGTGAAACTAGGAGAGCGTTACCAGTTGGCCGTGGGAATAAGCGCTCCACTTTTTTTCACTAGGTACTCGAACAAGCCAACTCGAAATTGAGAGAATACATGGTAGCATTCTCGATGGTCGTGTTAGCTTGTTAACTACAGGGTGGCTGAAAAGTATTGGCGCCCTATTTAGCGCTTCTGTTTTTTTTTAAATGTATGAGTGTCATTCCATTCTGATTTTATAAATGATTGACACGTCATTGAATTTTCTTTCTTCTCACCCACAATTCGTTCAGTTTCATACAACTACGCGAAAGTGCGCACATCGCGAATCCACTGTGCGCCCACCGCGGTCGCGAAACTCCATCGCATCAATGCAAAGAAAGGTGATATCTCTTACGGGAACGGATCAGAAGCTCATCAAACGATGGTCTGGTGTAGGAAGCATCAGAGCGAAAATAATACCAGGTTGTCCCAGTGAGCGAACGGAAGAGGAGTTCCTAGGGCTATGAAGAAGAGGATAAGCCGGAATGGTGGGGTCAGTCTGAACAAGATGGCAGTAGGTCCTGCATTCGCTCACTCGTCCTGCCAGTTTAGCGTCATGAGAGGGCTAAGACGTTATAACTATTGGCTGTTTAGGTAGGAAAAATCAAGCTATGCGTCAAGGGCGAGAAATGGAAAAAATTGCTGCAGATCTTCCCGGTGCGCCGCGCGAGGATGTGTTGTGGACTCATCGAAAAGTTTTCATTGTTAAAGTTGTCCACCATCCTCAAAATAATAACCATTCCGTCAATTAGAGTTAGTGACTCTCTAGAAAAATCAGAGGTGTCACAGCGTTGTCGTTACCGAGAGCTGTGATGGTTTGGAGAGGAGTGCTCGCAATTACGAAGGCGCCTCTTGTTTTCATAGACAAGGACTGTAAAATCCATGCCGAGGTCGACCAAGATGGGATTCCTTGGGAAGCTCTCGTCGCACGGAAACGAACGAACCCCAACATGGCTCTTGAGCAGGACTAGCGGGACTCCCTTAGACCGAAACAGCCATCGCACGTCTGATTTCGGAGGTCCTCGGATTCCCTAACAAGAATAAATGGCCCCGTTGCAGTCTAGATTTGAATGCAATGAATCACTCTATTCATGAGTTGATGAATGAGTACTTGGAGAACAAAAATATCACAGACTCAGAATATGAATCACTTGAACTTGAGCAGCATAGTCACATTTGAATGAGGACTACCTACGGCGCACCGTGGGTTCTGATGGGTTCTGTGAAGACAAAGAGGAAGGCCTGTACGGAGGCCAGGGAACGTCACTCAGGAAATTTCTTGTAAAACATGATCACTCATGTAATTGTCTATCAGAAAAAGCAGCAAGCGCAAAATAATTCTGGGTAAAAAGAAAAAAATACTGTTAGTTCTACGCGCCAATACTTTTCAGCCACCCTGTATATGATGAGGAAGTTTTGAATTTATTTCTCGAGGAGATCCGCGAACAAACCATATTTTCAGGTAATAATGCTTTAACTTCGAATAATAGATGTCATTACTCTTCTAAAACTGTCCTAAATTCGTGAATACAATACACACGGATCTTCCGGGCAAGGACGTGCATGCTGGGTTCGATTCTATCTTTCTTTGGTAACTTCAATGTATTTACATCAATTCATTTTGCGGCTATTTCAACATTTTTTTGCTGTTTCTGTCCCTAGTGGTTAAGTTTTTCACAACTGTACCACTACATAAGTCACACTGATAATCCTAATCTTTGTAGTAAGTTGAAACTTTCCTTGGAATTAAAGCTTGGATCCTCTGCCAGTCTTGCGAACATGATCAACGTGCCCTGACTGTGCCCAACATAGTAGATGTCTTCTTGCTTCGTAACATCGATGACGTATTCAACTGTATTTTTTAGATCATAGCGAGAGTGGTGGTACCAGCTGAAATGAAGGAATCGGCCTTTGCTAAAATAGGGAACGCTCATAACTAAAAAAAAACAGTCACTAACACACTGATCCGATTCTTATTGAATATCAGTGCATGAAGTTTTCTTTCATTTCTATTATATACCAGTAGTGGTTCCAGGGAAGGGAAAAGGGGTGTAGGAAAAGTGATTCTCTTTTGGAAGAAGAAGGATTTTTCGCACGGAATATTGATCTAATTTTCCTTCGAAAAATAGTAAGGAGAAAAGGGGACCCAGAAAAACAGAAGCTTCCCTAAAAATTTCGTCTGTTTTATAGGACAGTTCAGTAGGAGTTCCTAGGTATTAGCCTGGTTAACCATCATATTCCTAAAAGATCCTTGCTAACGCCAATTGATCACATCATAGAATCTACAACTCTCGTGCTTTCTTGTCCCCCCTCCCCCCTCTTACGCCTCCTACCCTACCATCCCCCATTCCACCGTTGCACATCAGCGACTCCATGTGATCCGTAGCTTCCTTTTGTGTACCCTGGAGACCGACAGTAAATCATAGCATTGAAACGCACAGCGTTAGAGCAATCAAAGCGAGCGCAGTCATTTGAGGATTCTGTGACAAATCCTCGCAAGATGCTTTCGTGAAGTTGGATCAATATTGTCATTACGCCATATTTTAATGTATAGAGAGACAAAAAGCACCACAGCTTGAGCCAGACACAATCATTGTTGATCTCAAGACCTGGAAGTCAAGCTATCATTTCGGCTGTGCTAGCTGGGTATTAGTAGTATAATGTATAATCAGTATAACCAGTAACCAGTATAATGCAGTTGCACTAAACCCGGCTATCCATGAGATTTAGTGACGTTCTGTCCATGCAGGTAATTTCGGTTTGAAATTAACTCACTTGTTAACATCTCTAAAAAAGCATTAGTATATTCTAAATGGTTGTCGAATACTTTCCAATATCAGCAACATCTCCTCTATAAGTACGAATTATTGCTCACGTGAAATTCCAAAACGCCTTGTCTCTCACGCTCAAGCGTGAATGGTTCTTCCCATATTCGTTTCCTCGTGTGTTCGCCATCCACACGTCGAATCCAGCATCAGCGAGGACAAATCCTTAACGATTCAAAGTCAATGCGGCTTGTAATCCTTGCTTTTACAACTGGGCGGTTTACCTAGGCTTTGAGTAGGTAGATTCAGGACGAATACCGAAGAATCGCAGAGTAGACAATGCATAAGTAGTACTGGTGGCCTTCTCTGGGGACTATGAGGAGCTGGTCGATCTGATGCACACACATAAATTAGAGAGTTCTCATGAAGTCATCACTTTCGCACATAATGAATGTAAATCCAGTTTGAAGCAACCAAGTTACCATGAATGACATAGAACACATCAACTTGGAAAGTTCATTGGTGGGAAATTTCTCAGAGCGTCATCAACATGGAGTGAGCGAAGCTCTACTTTTAAGTTCTCTCAGGCTGTATGCTATAATAGATTCTGGTGAAAAATGCACTCCTTTGAAAAACATTACTAATTTTCTAGTGCATACTAAAAGAAGCCTGATTTCACCATCGATGTTTAAACACAGCATTGATTATCCAAGAGAACTAGCCACCGTATAGAGCTAACAATGAGAATATAATATAACAATGATGGAATGGGCGGAAAAGTGCCGTGATGCTGGAAATAATTTTATTCACAAGAACATGTCAGTTGGTCGCACTGGCTTTGTAACCACCATCAGCAATAGGTAGCCAGTGTCTAGGCCATCTCCGATAGCTTATACTCCACAATGTTCGATGCGGAGAAATGATGCTCAACGAATGTACTCTACTATGTGCTTGGACCACGGAAAGGAACGCTTGCACAGCCACCTTGGAGTGTACTAGGAGTGTTTTGAGGAAAACGTATGTGCCATCACTACTATCGATTTAGGAAAAAATGTAACCAAAAAAAATTTGAGGAGGATGTGATCAAAAGAATCCCTTCTTATATCTTAGCAAGAAGTGCTATTTCGCTAATTTGACTGCACAGATTTGCATTTGATTTGCATGTGGTTAGCGATTTTCGAAGGAACAACTCCTTGTACATCAACCGCACTGGGATGCGTGCAATGCAGACTGTAGCCAGATCCTCACCCCTTGCAGAGAACTGTAGATGATCAGAAACTCCCTTCCCACCCCTGCACAACCGAGTTGTTCTCATAAGCTCCTCTTCGCTAACCTCGCTAATAAACAGAAATAGGTCTACACATCCTTTAGTATACCTGAGTCTGGCCTTACTCTAACACCTAGTAATTCAAGGAGGTGATTATCAAGTTGATAGCAGTCGGAGTTTTGAATTTTTTAAACCTTAGACCGCTCCTCCAGGTCTTTGAAAGAGTTGATTTTTCTTTTTTAACAGCTTTTGTTCTCTCAGATAAACGTGTTTTACGATGAACGTCGAAGATTACAATGTAGCTTTCTTTTCCTTTGACCTAGTCATGCAGAATGATAACTGGTATTTAATAACAATGAGCATTTCATCCGATCTTTCCAAAAGCCAAAAACCGAGTAAAAGCCTTACGAGAACAAACACACAATATCCTCGCTAGAATGTTCCTGAAAATGTAGCGAAGATCAAATATATTTTTACAGAAACTGTCCAACTGTGTAGGCCATCTAGTATACAATAAGAATTCCTTTCGAGTGGTTACATGGATGAAATCTCAGACTGAAAGACTGCTTGGACACACTGAGAACTACATATTTCTGTTTGCAGAAAAGTATTGCTGTTCAGACGATTCTGAATGTGGCAAGAGTTTTCGGGACTCTCCAGTGAGCACCACCATTTTCTGAGCGAGAGAAGTAGCCTACATTTTTTGGAATTTTGATGTTATTTTGTGCGTAAATATGCGTGAAAAGTACGTTCTGGTGCAGCTGTCTTAAGAGCTGGTGTTCTGAATTTACAAACGATTGTATTACAGTAACTTCTTATACATAGCAGTACCGTTTAAATGGTCGTATTGTAAATCCTTCATCTGTATATATAAAAGTGAAAGTTTGTAATTATGTATGTATGTATGTATGTTTGTATGTAATGAATAGAAATCGCGGAGGATGAACCGATCCGGACCAAATTTTGCACGCAGGTCTGACATGTGCCAGCGGATGTTATAGGAAATTTTTTGCTGGGGATTATTGATTAGATTATCGATTATATCGATTATATTGATTTTCCGCTATTTTTGCAAAAGGGACTTGTGAGGACAAGCCTACCAGGGTTTTCCGATGAGCCGAACACGAATATGACAACCACTTCACGCCATATCATCGATTTATTGATTTTATTGATTTTTTCCACTTTGTCCGAGGGGTGTTGGGAGCAAGTCCACTGGGGTTCCCTAATACGCTGAACACGAACATGACAACCATTTTGCACCAAAGAATCGATTTATTGATTTTATCGATTTTCTGCTTCCGCTAGGGGCCGGGCGAAAACATGTCTACCAGGGTTTTCCAGCAGGCTTAACAAAAATGTTGCGACCATTCTGCACACATTATTGATTGATTAGCTTTATCGACTTTTTCGCTTTCGTGGATGAGGGGGAGGGGGTGGGGAAGGGCTACTGAGATTATTCAATACGATGATCACCGAAATGATGAGCACTTCGAATGAATGTATTAGTAACAGTGAAAAGCCGGGAGTAGTAAAACTCCCGAGCGAAGCCGGGCATGCCGTCTAGTAATTTAATAAGAGATGAAAATTATTCTGATTGAGGCAGGTGTGCTAGTTCACAATGTTGGATTACTTACAATACATTGGTTTCTTACTGGCTAATATCAAGTTGGTACTTAATTCATAGTCAAATTCATATTCTAATGTACATATTAGAATCCAACCTACGTACTTTAGATACTTTTCAACACTTCATCAACTCCCACTTCTTCACTCTTTACATTCTATGTACCAGATTTTTCTCCGAAGCCATGCTTTTTTGAATGAAGATGAAAGCAACTAGTAACTCACCGTCCCGTCCAACTGGAATTCTGTGCACCGTGAGGATGTATCCATCCTCAGTGGTGACGTAGTGCTCCTCAAACATGTATCCAAAGTGGCTGATCAGTTGCGGCTTAAAGTGTCATAAAATGCAAACGTACAAAGTAACAACAATCTCTGCACACGAACCACTTTCATGAACGTCTCCTCATTACGGACGAGATGTGCTGGGTTAAAGATATTAGCAAGGACGAGAACAGAGTACAGCAACATGTCGAAGTGCACAGTAGTACTTATCGATGTTGTTTAGCCCAGGGGCTTGTTTACTCATACAGATAAGAAGAGTTGGAATACCGAAACAGTCCATATCACATACCTCATGAGCGAAGAAAAAACAATTGGAATAACTCCGCGTTCACATTATGAAGTCAAAGTAATTGTTAGTTGTGCTTGCACTGTCACAGTTCAGCGAATATGCCTCCAAAGTGTACAACATTACGCAAAATTTGCATGAATGTATGGTGTAACTAACCCTTATATGCCTAAACCAACTATGAGTGGAAGAGTCGCGAGTAAAACCTGAACACTCCCTCCCCAGTGTGCGTGTGTAAACCAAAGGCTAGTGGACGATTCAGCTCGTTCACAGAAAGAAGTGTTATTTTATTTTAACTTATTATTAAGTTATTTTAACTTCAAAAAAACTCATAGAAACGAGCTACGGAAATTTTTCAATGAAGTACTTACTAAAAACTGGGAACTCTTTATTCAATGTTTCCAAAAAGGAACTATTGAGGCAAGCACTTTCATAAGAGAATTTTTCAAAAACATTTCGCAAGTACTTATCTAGTGTAAAGTTCAGACGACGAACAATTAACGTCTTGGAGTAAGCAGAGTCTACCCTTTATTACCGTCATTGCAGTAGCTTAAAGTGTTGCCTTTACAGGACAACCCTGAGGACTCTTCACATTTTATGCTCAAAGTATCGTTTCTAATACCTAAAACAGCTTTCTTTCAGCAATTCCTCTCCAGTGTTGTTCTTGTTCCGAGCGGTTGCTTTCCGAGGCTGTTTTTTGGCATAAGACAACCAGGCAGTACTTGATTTTTCTATACAACATTCAAACTCGCGATAGAATGTGTGGTATGCTCAACGTTAATCTTAGTAAGTTTTTTAATATTGTTCAGTCGAAAACCAGAGATAGCTCGGAGAAAATTTCGTAACAGGTCCAAAAAACAGCAATTGGACATGTAGGTTTTAGCTTATCATTAAGGTATGATTGTTCTCTCTTCATTTCAAACTTCATCTCTTTTAAACATGGTCTCCAACCGATAGTTGACCAATTAGTACTGTTGAATGTAACCGTCAGATGTTATGTTTGATTTTCTATGTTTGTGATCTTTTTTGTAACGCCGTTTTAAAATCCATTTTTCCGCCTATGCCTTAAGAAGAGTAATAAATTATCATTATAGAAACGTACGTTTCTATAAAAGACACTCGAAGCCTATTGAAGTGATATTTCCTTTCCCATTTTTTTCGAGCCAGGTTCTGTATCGGAACTCAACAATTCCAAGAGCATCAATTAAACAAACAAGTTTGTCTGGTGCAACAAAAAGATCCAGCCTATCTTCCATAGTAAGGGGTGACGAGAACTTTGTACGTTTGATTAACCAAATCTCAATCAATTTCTCACTTTTTAGCGTGATGATGCTTGACGGATTTTTCCTTCTTAAGGACACTAACTCATCGCCTCATTTGGAAAGCGGCTGTTATGCGTTAATGCGTTAATTCCCTAGTTTAAATCGCACAGTCCTGTCGTAACATTCAACTCTGTGCCTTCTAGTTTTAGTGATTGTCTCTCATGTGCAGAGCTCTTTCCTGATCGTCGTCGGATTGGCAGTTTGCTGGTTTTTTGTCCTGCTTCCTCTTGAAATTGTTTATTTTTAGTTGTGTACTTCTCAGAGACCATCCGTAATTTCTAATGGATCATGCTTTCACCAATTTTCCCACTGCATTTCCATTTTGTGGATGTGTTAGTGCTGGTTTTTTGGTACTCTAGTGTTCCAATTTTTTGTTGTGTGGTTTTGTGCTACAATAACTACGTACTGTACTTTTACCTCTGCCGCATCCCTCACGTACCCTACCACACCTACGGAGGTGGGCGTGAGGTTCAGCAGCTTTTACTTTTTCTTGAAGCCCGACATCTCCCATTTCTAGGTTTTTTTTCATGAAATCTAGTAGGCTTTCTGTTTTTCGCTGTTTTTTGTGGTGGGATTCTCGCAGGAAACCACAAGACCAAAGGAAAAAAAACATTTTAAAAAATGAACATGAAAAAAAAAACGGGAACCTATCAGCACAAAATGGAAGTGCAGTGAAAATGGGTAAAGACAGAAAGCAGTAGAAATTATGAACGGTTTCTAGAGTGTGCACAACCAAAAATAGTTTCTAGGGAATAAATGACCAAAATTGAACAATTATAAAAGGGAGCAAGAAAAAAAAACTAGCAGACTGATAATCCGACGACACAGGATCGGTCGGAGATCAGCTGAGTCTGGATGCATCATTGAGATTACATAGGGTAAACGTGTTGACGCCAATGTTAAGGATGTGTAAATTTGTGTGATGTTAACACATTTACCCCGGTAATCTCAATGATGCATGCGGCCTGTGGACCGACCGTGCCGTATGCCCCGACGAGAGTAGAGCCGCTGTTAAGGCACGCGCACTCTCAGAACATGTCTATAAGTTGATCTAACTCATAGAAATCCTGGTGTATAATTCTGTATGGTATTCTGACTAGTAAAATTGTTCGAGTTCCTTTGTGTCAAGTTGTCCAATCGAGCATCGAGCGCTCGGTATTTGGTGGGATTCCTTTTGAGTTTCGTTTGTTGGTATTGACGGGGTATTGGAACCTACCGTGACTAATTGAGAAGTGGGATCACTGGATCAAAGGGTATTTGCTTCATTCTGTGTAGTAAGGAGGCAACAATCCTAGTAACCAATCACCCATTGAAATTCTTTCCCATAATCTGAACGCACTATCATATATGTGCCAGAGTATACCAGTATCTGGGTGAGCAACTGGCTAACAAATTCTTCGAGGACCCTGGGTGGGCAGCTTAGAAAGTGATATGGGGGGAGGTGGG